>CAIGRT010040683.1:0-14799 GCA_903798405.1 Fraxinus platypoda | reverse complement strand
AAAACCTTGTTGTTACCCTAAAATAGGAAGACACAATAGTGTGCTTCTTGAACCACATGACTATAACATGTTTAATAGACCAAAAAACTAACTAAAAAGTGATTGGAAATGTAGATACATCATAAAGTTATTTTTGAAATCCAAGCTGGTTTAATATGTAGATATTTATCCATCATCTAGGATCCAATCCTAGGACCAAATCTCACTCAACTTTAATTAAATATAGGATTTTCTTTCACAAGAATATACATAAATTTACTCTCTATGAAGTTTCTCCGTAAAATTCCCATTAAACTATGTGCATGCTTTTCTTTAAATAATAAAAAAACATCAGTACTTTTTCTTACTAATATTTTTATTTTCCTGATGTTTTGAAATTTTAGGTGACAAATTAGGATTTTCTGCAAATGTTGATACAACAGCCTTGATTATGCATTAGACGGTAACTCTTTTAGTTGCAGAGTGAGACTAGCCTTAAGATAACCACGAATCAGCTTGCTGGTATTGCATGCCTTATGACAATCCCTGACTTTGACCATACAATAGTGAGTTCTGATTTTTTTCCCAGTCATTTAAATTAGATTGGACTAATATGAAAGTCTTTGTTGTAGGTTGACCATCGGTGGTGATCCTTTACCTTTGTTGGATTCTTTAGTTTTCCAGCCATCAGTAGCTTCTGATTTGTCCTGATCAGCAAACGAGTTTTTAGCTCCAGGAGCGGTTTCCCAGGAGCTTTCTACACATTTACCCCATGAACTACTGACATGTCTTTCAACTCTGTTAGATTCTTTAGATAAGCCCCCATCCGTAACATCAAATTTCCATTTCCTAGTCGTGTTCTGGTTTCCTGAAACAGATTCTTTTTTCCAACCAGCTATATCCCTCTGACCAGATGGTTGCCCTTATCCAGTAGATACATCCCCAGCAGAAGCATTTTATGTTTTCCACTAACTGCCTCCAGCACTGCATTGACCATAATCTATTTTAGCATCCACTAAATTGTTCCATCCTCTAACAGCTTGAGTGTTACCTACACCATCCACATCCTCTTTTGATTGATTCCAACCTGAACTCCAACTTCCTCTTTGAAATAAACTGCCTCCAATGCTGCCACTTTTCCATCCTTCACTGTTATCGTTTCAACTTTTTTACCAGTCGTACATCTTGTCATCACCAGAATCATTTCTGTTATTCCAATCACTACGCCCCCTACCTCTAAAACCATCCCCTACCGCAAAATCCTCCTTCCCTGTCAGGTCCATCTCTCCCTCCAAAACCTCCCCTACCCATTCCTCTACCTCCATAGCCGCCACAATCTGATCTCCCTCTACCCCGGAAGCACTGCAGTCACCTATCCCCTCCCTACCTCTCCTCCAACTTCCATTTGGTTTAATGTTAAAAATACCAACGTTGCAAGAAGTGAAAATGTGGATGGTAGTGTGCATCCTGTGGTGGTTTTGCAAGAGGAGACTAATTTGACGGAAAATGTGAATAGAGTGGATAATTCAAGTCAAGTATTGACAGCATAGAATGCAGTGGAGTTGAAGGAAAATGAGAAAATCAGTGTATGGACACCACTATGGATCAATCTTTATGTACACCAATCATCACCCATCTCATAAATTAGGCTATTGCTCCAATGACAATCCCTTTAAATATCGGATATTTGACTATTTCTTAAATGGGCTGTTTTCATTTTCATTTTTTCAATGTGGAAATCACACCCAACCATATCTTTCAAGATCCAATTTTAAAAATCAGTTATTAATTCAACATTAATAATTATATTATAAAATTAAATTAATTTACATATCAAACCTACCCCACCCCACCCCACCACACCAAATTTATTCATAAATCCTAATTACTTCCCACTCTCATCTCTTTCTCTCTATATCTCTCTGTTCTATCTCGTTTTCCATCATATCGATTGTCGTCGTCGAAGACAACCTCCGAGCATCGTCGTACAGTTGTGCACTACGTTGTGAAGCCAATCTACAAGCCGCTATGTCGTATCCGTCTCCCCGTCTTTCTTTTTGGTTGCAAGTAACGATGTCGCCGCTCTCCCGTCTTTCTTAGTCGCACGCCATGCCATGCCACCACTCTCCCTCTGCCAAGCACGGAGAAGACACACCGTTGTGCAGCACTGATTTGAGCGCCGCACGTAGTGGCACATTTAGATCATCGTTGTGCGACGCTGATCTGAGCACCAATGGGTGTTCACAATGTCGCTTGCTCAACCAATGTTTTTGTTTTCTATTTCAGATTGTGAGATGGTGGCGGCATGCAATGAGGTGAGGTGGTGGTGTAGTGGTTGATGCGGCGATGATGGCAATTGTGGTGGTTATTGTTGATACAAACGGTGGTGGTAGTGCCCGACGGTAGATTTGATGATTTTTTTTTTTGTGGGAGTTGTGGTTGTGGAGTGATAGGCTGGTGGTGGTGGTGGTGGTGGTGTTTGGTTGTAGTGTTTGAGATGATGCTTTTGCTGTCGGAACATGGTGGTGGTGGTTTCGACGGTTGGTGGTCACAAGTGTTGGTGGTTGTCACAAATGATTTGATTAGTTGTGATCGATAAATTGGTTAATGTGTAATCAATAAACAATATTTGACCAATGAAATAGATAAATTGAGACCAATAAATAATGTGTGACCTAAAAAATTGTTAATTTGTGACCAATAATTTGATGCTTTGTGACCGAAAATTAATTTGTGCCTAGTTAATTAAATATTTTGTGACCACAAAATAAATTGTGATTTGTAAAATTTATGATTTGTGACCAATGAATAATATGTGACCTATTAATTTGATACATTTGTGACCAATGAATAAATTGTGACATATTAATTTGATAAATTTGTGACCAATGAATAAATTATGACATATTAATTTGATAAATTTGTGACCAATGAATAAATTGTGATCTATAAAAAAATTTATTGTGACCAAATTATATATAACTGTGACCCTAATATATTTAATTAATAAAAAAAAAATTTATTAATTATTTTATAATTAAAATTTGAAAAAATCTGATTTTTGAAGTTTTGAACCTTGTTTCTTAGTTTTGAAATGTGTCATAATCTTTTATATAAGGACTTTTTTTCCTTTTTCCATTCATATTGCCATTAGCATGCATATAGGTTGTTACCAAGACGTATAAAAGCATGTTACTAAGCAATCATTATTTTTTCTTCAAAAATAAACTAAGAAATAGAAAAAAAAAATAGCTTAGTGGCTCGTGAGGTTTTGCCAGCGGAAGACCTTATTTTTGTGTTGTCCAGTTCTGTATGTCAAACGTTGCGCACCATGTCATATTCCTGCTTTGGCCTTTATACACACAAGGATACAGGAATAAAAAAACTAAATTTAGCATTAGAAGGCACAATTTGCTATGAATAGATGCAATTTATTTGATAAGTGTTACTTGTTAGTTCATCGAAGAGATATTGACCTTTCGAGATCAGTGCAATTTGAACTTTCGAACCATGACAGTTTTAAATAAAAATGTGCACGACAACAAAAATATTGCACTAGAAAGAAATTCTAATCTAATTTCAATCGCAATATTTATTTGTTTTCACATCATATAAGAAAGATTAATTTGTGAGTATATATAACTAATATAAATAAAGGAAAAATCAATAAAAGAAAAAAACAATTTTGAAATGATTCAAATCTTGAGTTTAATTTTCAAGGGAATATATGTTCACATGGGAAAGATACAAAGAATATTGTATATAATTAAATTATTAGCGAATTTCTTCCCAATGTTCCGTTGATGGATTGGTAAAACCGTTTGAATCAAGTCAATGGGAAACCATGTTACAAGTATGTATTACACTTTTTAATTTTACTAATGCATGTGGAAATAATTAATTAATACTGTTAATTATTTTACTTAATCAAGGTGCTCTCATTCTTCCATGGTTTTGCTCACATTATCAACCTCCTAATTATAATTAAGCCCACGTTGGTCTATCATTATTCCAAAAATTTGTTTGCTACATTAAGATTCTCTATCACACATTCACCCAATAAAATATTATATACACAAACCAATAAAGTAACTTTACTTTTCAACCACACATTCTCCAAAAAATACTATTCATTACTCTATTTTTCTCTCAAACTCCTTTTGACGGGTTATTTATTTTATACCCACCATATTCAATAGTTTAATATGATATTAGAACCAGTAGATGTTAGCATATTAATCCTCGTATTGCCATCCATTTGTAAAAATTTTGTGATTACCATCTTCATCTCGATAAAAAATTTATCACTTGTCATGTTTAATTAGTCAAATCCAACCTCATTTAAGTTAGTCAAACTATCTATTAAATTTTAACACATTGATCCTTCCACTCTTAAGAGTTTAGAATATTTTAATTAACCAACTAATAACTATATTAACAGTATGTTCGACCAAAGGATCCTCAGAATGGTAGAGAAATTTGGAAACACATGAGACCACATGGATTAGCCGTTTGAAGAAATAATATTTACTTAAGTGAAACCTTATCAAGAAATTAGTCAAACTTGGTATCTTTCAATTTAAATTAAGGATGTATTTATAAATCAAGTTGTGTGTTATGTCGTGTTCGAAATCAGCCAACCATAATTGGTCTTGTATAATGTTTTCGAGTATCTATTAAAACGCACAAATAAGTTTGAAGAGAGAAAAAGATGTATATTTATACAGAAATGGATGACTTTATTTATAGAGTCGAAACCAATATAATCCAATTTAAATTGCCCTAATTTAAATAGAATTTATTTTCTTATTTCTTAATTGAGATAGAGTTTGTCTACTTACATATAGATTATAATAATTTAGACGGTGAATTTTATGTTCTAAGAATGAAACTATTTGTCCGTTTGATTGCAAGAGTGAAATTTGGATAGAAAGAAAATGAATTTTAAGGAATTGAATTGTCAAGAATTGTTTTCCTGGAAATTGTCAATTAATTGTGTTTGATTAGTATAATTTTTTACTTGAAAAATATTGAAATTTTGAATCTTTTGGTATTCGTTTGGCTTCGTATTACATGTAAATTGTCCATTAAAGAGAAATTTTTTTTACAATTGGGGATAGAATTTGTTTTCATTGCAAAAAAAAAAAAAAAAAAAAAAAAACAAAAAACAAAAAAAAACTGGAAAACCAAATTCCCACTACTTTGGTGGGAAAATGATTCAAGGAAAAGCAAGAAAATGTGAGTGTGTGAGAAAAAGTTGGAAAAGCATTTGCCTAGAAAAAAACCTATCAAACNAAAAAAAAAAAAAAAAAAAAGCTGGAAAACCACCAAAACCATGGGAAAGCAAATTCAAGAAAAATGTGGAAAATGTTGTCACGTGATGTGAAGTTGGAAAATCAATTGCCTAGAAAATTTTGACTATCAAACAATCAAAAATGTGAAAAATGGAAAATATTTTCCAACTTTCATGGAAAATTTTACCCATCACACAGAGCCTAACAAGTGAATCAAATGATATGCTGTTCACCAACCTGCATTCGGCACTTTAAATTATTTAGGGAATAATACAAAATTAATTATTTTTCATGTTTACATATTATTAAGTCAATGCTTGCCTGATTTTGACTGAAACGTCATTCTAAATCTGTTGCTGAAGTGTAGGTAAAGTTCCATACGTAAGTTTTATTAATGGCTACCTTCAATGCACTATTTAAGTCAGTCGATCGAACTGTTACAATTCACGTTTCGAAGGCTCGTGCCATGCTTGGTCTGGCACGGCGAAGCACTTTTGTTGAACGTTGAATTAGGCGGGGAGGACGATCTATCCAACCAGTATTTGATCCTCGTGAAACACAATGATTTTTGTAATAAAGTAAAAAGACAAAAAAAAAAAAAAAAAAAAAATTCTCAGAAGCTCAAATGTACGTCAACAATAAAAAAATAAAAAAATTGACTATCGTTTAAAAAAATTGGTCTATTTTGTGGTGCCGACATAATCCAAATTGGATCTCTAGTCGACATGAGCATCACTCAACATTTGATCAAAATCCCAAATCGATCTCCTCCTCATAGTCATTGAAATTATGTTACATGCACATGGTCCACATAATTACCTTAATGAAGAAATTTCTTCCATTCTCAGAAGTCAGAATTGTCTTTATTGGAGCAGATTTTTCATACAATTTTGCAGTCCCAATCCAATAAGTACTCTTTTAAAAAAGAAAGAGTTTCTTCAATTATTTTCAGTCAGGCATTTCATGGGGTTCCTAATTTTTATCAACTTTTTAACAACACATTTAGCCCATGTTTGATAGAGATTAAAATCATATTTTTAGTAGATTTTGATAAAAGTCGACGAAATGTGTGGTTGAAAAGTTGTGGAACCCATAAAATATGTGATAAAAATTTATTGTTGACTTTAACTTACATTAAAATCTGAATTCTAATCGATACCATACACTGGTTTAATCAAATTTGATCAAAATTTACTAAAAATTTAATTTTTAACTAAACCAAACAATTTATCGGAATTTAAAAGACAAAAACACTTAAAATTACATTTGTGTTACCTGCAGCACTTTATATCTGAGAGGGAAAAAAATTGTGCTAGGTGCGACAATCTCATATACGCTTATAATTCAAGGTAGGTGAATGGGTGTGATCTATTACACCATTTTCAGCACGGTAGGACCGTTTATTAGGAAAAAAAAATTTACTTTTGATGCGTACGTGTTTCACTCCAAATTCAATTTGACTATCTTAATTAGTTGTACAACTTAAGTTGACGTCGCCTGTTACATGTTGATAATCCTATGCATTTTGGTAGGTGTGGTTCTACTAACGTTTGTGGGACCCTTTATTTGAAGGGGAAAAATGAAGACTATTGGGTTCAATATGCTCGTGAAAAATCATTGAAAATTCAAATTTGACTATTATTACATTTGATACGTTGTTGCACGAAATATTTGTTCACTTAATATTCAAAACTTCACTATCTTAACTAGTTATATAACTCGTGTCGTGTCGACACATAATCACAACCCTAAACACGCTTATAATTTAATGTGACCCTTTATAAAAAGAAAGGAAAACTTGTTAAAGTTTCATATGTACGTGCATGAAAAACATGTTCGCTAAAAATTTAAAGTTTGACCATCTTTAACTGTACAACACTGCAAACTCTGCATTGTAATAGGTGGAAATATCAAAATGGTCCAGTAGGGGTCCTTAATTAACACACTGTAAATTATGGTCCCCAAACACGACTTATGAATCCCCTTTGACAAATGCTCAAGAAATTTCAAGAATTCATGTGAATTCCTCGTGTGGTGCTGGTCCATTTTGTTAGTTGCATGGCAAAGTCAATGCTATTATAAAGGCTTCTTCAATAACGTTGTTGAATAATTTATTTATGTATTTATTAGATCCGTCGACACTAAGCCTACGTTTGAACCCCATTATATTTTTTTGCATAATCGAATCAAACAACAAACAAAGGCTAAGTTTGAAATCCAAGGGCAGTTATATTCATCCATTTGAACCGTCAAATACAAAAACGTGCATGCAAACAATGAAAAATGTAGGACATTAGGAGTAGAAGTGACATTATGTCATTAATAGATGAATTATTTTATTTTCACCAGTCAATGACAAAATGTCACTTGTACATTATGTCACTCAAGGTGTACACTTGAGTGTACATATAACAAAGTTCAGGACATTTACATCATTTCGAATTGTCACAAGTCGAACTTGGCATATTCCTCCATTTAAGCATTCAATTAAAAAATTGAGAAGAAACATCATTATCGTGCACGCAAACAATACAAAGGTTCAATATTATATGCATATTTGATGATAATCTCATGTATAAACTTGTATTTTAGAAAGACGTTTCGTTAAATTAAACATAATTTAGTACAATGCTAGGCTTGATCAAATACTTCTCTCTAATATAGTCATTCAGTTTATAGATTCCTATCCAGAATTTGTCCGAATCCATACAAAATTTTTTTAATCCAATGTACCAAACATGCCACAAGTTTACAAAAATAACTTTTTGGACTGCATTCATCATTTCCTCAAAGATCTGACAAACGTTCAAAAACACAACTTATAAGTAATTACCAAGATAAAGAAAAAGTAAAATATAAGAACTGATTAATCACTGTACAAGACCAACCACCATATATTTGTCATATACAGTATCTTTTTCAATATTTAGTGCATTACATATAATAAGATTGGGTAGCATTTTCTTAACTTCCAATCACTATGACACCATCCTTGACCCCTGATTCCCTAGAAAGAATGCAAAATTTTGGAACTGAACAAAAACAATACAAAACAAGGGAATGCCTACTGAATTAACATCCCTTCTCCTAGTGCTGAGAAACTTTTCAAATACCAAAAAGGGGAATAATTATAAACTTAAAAGAAAAAATTGATAGATTTACAACGTATACAAGGATCCATGTAGGGAAGTTTCTTTACTGTGCCCCAAATGGAAAAGAGTACGTACTTGTATGGATCCTAAGCCTTACTCGTGTAAAAATTGGAAGGCTGGATTCTCGAGAAGTTCCATCACAGGCTTGACATCCGAGAATCCTTTCACTTGGAGGGTATCGGCAAGGTCATCAATCGAGAACGGAATGCTGCATTTACACAATGAGTTAGATTCACACTTTCTGCAATCCAGAATAAAAGAGATCGCAAAATTAAATGAAGAGGAAGAACAAACAAGAAACAATATTACATATGCGCACTTTAACAACTATGTACTATTTTGATTAGACAAACCAAAAAATTACAATTAATGTGCTTTCACTAAACAATGGATTCATTACCATAAATGAAACTACTGAGGTAAAACTTCCAATTCATCAAAGGGCAAAACATATGGACTAAACATTACAAGAACTCCAACATAAAATACAGCATCTTTCTCTTCTACTTGTGAATTTTATTACACCAACTTTATGGCTATTAAGAAATTGTCTAAGATCTTTGTGATGTGCAGAGATTTAATTGCACAAGCATAATAGGAATTAAGAATACATAGACCTGAAAAACTAATATGGAGATCTAGGTAAAACTTAGGAGAGCCATCCTAGTACGAGTGAGACCTATGCAACACAAACACTCGTAAAGAGTGTTAGAATTTGGGTGTGACCCGAATTCTTTGTTGAAGATAATTGTAAGTTCTAATTAAAGTACTACACATTAAGAAAAATTCTATCTGGAATGTTAGTGTGAAATTCTATTCAAGTTTATTTGGCGAATTTTAGTTGAAATTCTACTTGGAAGCCCAATTGGAAAAAAATCAAGTTTTGAAGTGAAGAACCCGAACATCGCGGCGCCGGAAGATCCAGTGCTGCGGCACAAGGTCCGGGAAGCCGCAACGCCACCAGATGTTTGCCCTACATGACTTTTTTGCCCTCTACTTTGTTTCTTGCATTCTACTTCAACTACAACTCTACTATTAGAGTTTTGGACGTCCCATGTTTGGTCCCTATATATGGTTGGCTCTTCATTATGATTTAAATTAAGTTAGACAAAGTTATAAGCACAAATCTTTGTATTCTTTTTCCATATTATAATAAAATCTCATTTACTGTGCAAATTATTTTGTTCTTGTATTCTTGTGATCAATTACTTCGTATTGTGGTCATAATCTCTTATTTGCTTCAACAAAGTGGTATTGGATTAATCCGATATCATCTTTACTTTTCATAACAAACGTAGCAAAACGATTCTGGTATCTTATTTGTTTTTTAACAAGTGAAATCAGAGCCAAGGTTTTAGCGGTTATTGGGAGGGCCAGATTGGTTATTAAAGCGAGGTTTGAACAATGTTGATTGTTTCAAAGATGGCAAGTATGAAATTTGAGATTTCTCTTTTGGATCGCAACACCAAATTTTGTTATGGCAGATTTTTGTTTGGACGCTGGAGGGAAAACAACGTAAAGAGTTGTGATTTTGTTGCTCATGGGGATAATTCGAGCAAATTGTTAACTCAGATGGAGTTAGTTATAAACTTGACGATTTTGTTGTTCGTGTTGCTACTTGCTTCGAGCAAGTTTGGTACCCAAGGTAATTCTGCTGGTAAACAGTGCTTGGATTGAGTTTACAGTTGTTGAGTATGCCCTAAGGGCAATGGTGGAAGAAGTGGAGTAATTTGGAGTGTTTTGTTTAGAGAATTTTGTTAGAGTTGAAGAATTAAGTTTTATTCCTTGAAATGGAATTCGTGTCAAGATGGAGTTTGTTAGAAATGGGTTGTGACTAGAATTCTTGTTGAATATTTGATTGGAAATACTAAGGAGTATTGAGAGTTGGTAGTAGACTTGAAGATGTCTTGAAAGAGTCAAATGTGAATTTGACTCCTATTTCATCACAAATTCTCCATTATTGGTTTTACCCATTGTATTGAGACTTCACCTTATATTAAACTTTTAATATATTAGTTCTCTTATTATGTTAGGTATTCTTTGGTTATAAATATGTGGTGTCTAGTACAACACATTGGAATTGACCGATTAATTATTGGTCCAAAAAGATCCTTTATAACACCTTACTATTGATTATAGTAAATTCTCCGTCTATGCTCGTGGTTTTCCCAGATTTAGGTTTCCACGTAAATCTTGTTTTCTTTGTAATCAATTATTTTCATATTGCTCATATTATTCTCATCTTTATTATTTAGCCCGGTTCTCAATAATTGGTATCAAAGCGATTCTAATATCTTGTTTGTTTTCTAACATAGAGGTATGTCCTTGTCGACACATAGCAGCATGGACAGTCTTAGTACACACCAGGACACAAGTTCGTCTGACACGCCATGTGACATGCCCTATTCTTTATGTATATATTTTTAAATTTTTTAAACTCGAGAGACTTCCTGAACACTTTTCATGCATGATGTGTCCTATATCATATGCATAACGTTCTAACATGTGAGGAAACGTTTCCTCGACACTTTTTAAGGACATGGAAAAAGCCCATTTTGTAAAATATGTAATACAGAATTCGGGAAAATTTTTGGTATGAGTGAAAATAATGTGAGAAAAGTTCTTCATACTTCAGGTCCAATTTGTTTATATTACTATCTCTATTTTTGTTTCTTTGACATTAGCAATAAAAAATTAAAAAGTTATCTTGATACAACAAACAGCCATTGCTCTTGCTCAAAAAGATGTCATCCATGAAAATCAAAGCTAAACAAGTATAAGCATAAAGATATTAGGTATACGTATGTATTTTTAAAGAATTAAAATTGACATCATGACATTTTCCCGAGGTGTGTCCTAGTCACAAAAAAAAAAAAAGGTGTGTCTATGTCATATCGTGCCCATTTCTGTGTTTGTATATCTGTGCTTCTTAGACTAAGATGCAGTGGCACTAAAAGGGAAAATCAAGATGCTAGTATAGGAGGTAAGGGCAACAAGAGAAAATAGAAGAAAACTAAGTTGTTCATTCAATAAAATATATATATGTATATAAATTAAATTCGCCATTGCAGATTATGGTTCTTGTGCACCAAAGCTGATTTTTTTTGGCAATTTTCAGTATCTATTTTTTTGCCTATTCTCAGCGGGTCAAGAAATAAAATATTCATGTAGAGTGCGAAAGACTTGATACCTCGAATTGTCATCCAACAGAAAAGAGTTACTAACAGCATTGTTGGAGTCCTCTGTCATTAGCACCCTCATGCTGGATATAACCTGTCATTAAAGTTTCAAACAATTATATTACAATTATAATTCTACCTGAAGACTTTCTTCGGGCAGAGAACAGTACTTGGCTCATGAACTACTTACATCTTGGGATACACTTCGAGTATTATAGTTGTCGTCCCAGTATAAAGTACATATTCTGTACAGCTGCTGGACACTAAGAATCTGAGGAAGCCAACATTTGAATGTGAGAAAGAGATATAGCATATGGCACTAACCTCTTTACGCTAATAGTGAGTTTTCCTCAAGACCATCAAACAGAGAACCACTCTTGCAAGTGTGTATATACACACAAGTAGGGCATGTTTGGTACATAGTACTGGTCATTATTGAAAGACAGATTTTAAGTTGACATTTAAGTTTTATAACTTCCCCATTGGGATTCTGCTCTATAGCTGACTTCATGAACCCTATTTTTTCTTTCTTTCTCTTCTCAGCTATTAGGGGGAGAATGACTTACAGGACATAAATCATTAGTAATCTCATCATAAGATATTCTGTACTTCTGATGTATAACCTGCATGCAGAAAAAAGAACAATATAAAACTGACAAAAGCAACAGTAGCAATATAATAATTGATTATTTGCCCTACAACTGGAAAGGAGCATTAAATAGCCAAAAAGTCGGATAAGTTGTTTATAAAAAGTAGGAAAATGGATAACAATTTCAAATAGTTAGAGAACCATCTCTTCCTCAATGGGCAGCTCAGTACAAATTACTTCATAGCAGAGGTATAATAATGTTTTGCAGTTCAAAATTATTGCAGTTCCTTAACGTTAAAAAGCCAGGTAAGTACGATAACTAGTCAACACTACATTATTAGTATGAGGGCAACTGCAGTTGGTAGGGTAAAAGCAACACTAATTATCACCTAGTACAAAGGGCGGATACTAGGGAAGGTTTTTCAAGATCACACAGTGAATAATATATTATGAAAAACTGAAATAAGGTAAAAGCAACCCTAATTATCACGTAGTACAACAGGCGGATTCTAGGGAACATTTTCCAAGATCACACTGAATATAGTTTTAAAAACTGAAAAAGGCAATGACTTTGCAAATGTTTTATTAAAATATTATCAAGAAACCTAGTTTTAGCCACAAAATATTTATATTAAAATTACTGAAATAAAATTGAAACATCGAAAATACAATTTTATTAAGTCATCTATGAAAAATAAAAAAAATGATAATGTAATAAAATATTAGCAATACATCAACATTTTGGAACTAATTCAGCTCATTGTAGCGTGTTGTCATCACAAAGCATGCTGTCAAGGATTTTGGTTCTTCATTTTATGTTTTAATGGTTGGGGGGGGGTTGAGACACATGGCCAGAAATTCTAGTGACCAACAATGCTAGTGTACCTAAATTGCAAAGATCATACGAATTTCCATCTACAATGAGCAACGTGCAACTATTTGGCTTCTTCTAGGATTTGAACTTCTGGTAACACGTCTTGGGGAATATTTTATTAACTAGCAGTCATTAATATCTCCAAGGACCAATATTGCTTAAGTTGAGAGAAAGGTGGCACTGGAAAAGAGAAGTACTCACCAAGAACCCAACAGCCTGTCGTATATGCTTGAGTTCATCCCAAGCTGAGCCTGCATACTGCAATCCAAGAATTGAAAGAAGGCACAAGAAAGAAATCATTAATTATGGTACAGGAAAGGAGAAAAAAGCACTTAGTTTGATGAAAAAGTAAGACAAAGATCTGTTCTTGGAAGTTAATTACCTCTTCTTTTGCTTGGGCGCACCAAAGCTCTAGCTCAGCCAACCCCGCCTTCACGTACTCCCCATTGCTGAATGTACAACACTCACGACGTAGAAGTAGACTACAAAGTCAACACACTTGATAAAATTAGTAAGATTCTCACAATAAGAAATATGGAAGAACAAGACTTCAATGGCATGTTTTGTAGAGAGGATTAGACTATATTGGACAGTATTAAGGAAGAAATATAAATTAAAATCATGTTTATTAGATTGTCTAATCCTATCGAGCACTGCTTATCAATATTAAACAAGTGTTTATAATTCATACTGAACATGTTTTTAGAAACTAAAAGCTTGTCCATGAGGTGTTTATAATCTGTTTAAGTTATAAACATATAGAAATTAGTGGTTGAAAAGTAGGTTGTACTTGTGGATCGTATGACATGTGGATAAAAAGTAGGTTTGACCAAAAGTGTTAGTTATTTAAACAACTCACAAACAAGTGTTGAAAAAGGAAAACTGAATCACCTGTTGAAGAGTTGCACGTTGATATATGAAAATATTTGAGAAAATATCTTCTGAACAAGAATTGGAGGAACCTGGCAATGCAACTAGAGTCAGCATTTTATAGCATATGGAAGGTATAAAGGTGAAGTGAATGATTCATACGAAATTTTCTTTTAAGGTGCTCAGAAGAGAGTTGAGGCACTCAATTATTCCCTGCCAGTGATTTGTTGCGGAATCTTTACTAAAGGATCGTCCAGATCTCAGAACACCTTTAGAGGCTCTCGGTGCCTGAATTTTAGTTTATCATATAATGGTCATTAACTGTCTTGCCAAAATGTTGAAAATTAAGTAACATTGAATGAAGATAATAAATTATAACAAAAACAGGGTAAAACATGGTGACATGGAGTGCCTAGCAAATAGATGTCAATAAAGCATCAACTCATAGGCTCTTTGAATAGTTCAATCATAGGCAGTAATAGTACACATAAAATTCAAATAACGTGAGAACGATTCTCATCACAGGATAAAGCCTTTCTGATGCATCGCGTAGAAAGAGTTATTGGTTTATGTCTACAAGAATTTCTTAGAGCAACACAACAATTTCTGGAGATCGTAAAAACAACTAAAATAAATCCAAGAGAAAATGTAAATAGACTCCTTCAATCTTCCTGCATTAATAATGCAGGAAATTATCAGAAACTGAAGGCTCTAAAGGGGGATTTAAAGAAGTAGAACGGGGAGGTTGTGGGTGACATAGATGGTCGTAAAAATCAATGTCTATCAGAAATCGTAGAATTGGATAGACAAGAGGAGTGTCGAGGGCTGGATGGGGAGGAGAGGGAGAGGCGTGGAAGGTTAA
>CAIGRT010040659.1:0-17211 GCA_903798405.1 Fraxinus platypoda | reverse complement strand
AAGTTGAGTTTTGAGAATACAATTTTCTTTTCTTGAATTTCTATCATAAATTTAATTTTCTTTAGTTCGTTTGAGACTCGTCAAATCCTCCCAACAAATTGGTATCAAATACTTTTATAGAATTTATAAAGTATTTCAAAATAACGTGCAATGCACGTAGAAACCTCAATAATTGGAAAGAAAATGAGGTCTTCACATGTATTAGCAATGAATTCTTATGTACCAAATATAGTATGAAAAAGTTGCTCATTTGTAGTATTTCATCATCTCAAAAATTTTGAATAGTAAAAGTTGAATTTTGAAAGTACAATTTTATTCTTTTAATTTTATATTCTAAATTTTATTTTCTTTAGTTTGTTTGAGACTCATCAAATCTTTCAACAAATTTGTATCAAATACTATTTTTACAACACATACATTATTTTAGAATAACGTGTAATGCACGTTCAATTTTGACCAGTATTTATAAATATTCAAGTTATCTAAGTATTATTCACTTATTCATCACTTATTTCAATCTTTATATAACTTAAACTGCTCATTAACATTTTTTATACATGTTCGAAAGACGAGTTCTGATGTAATCTTTTGATTAAATTGAAAAAAATAGAAAAATAAAAACTAGCCATATGTCACCAATCTCATATTATATTTCTCGAGTGAGGTGTTAAAATTTTAATGGTGAAAAAATCTAGGGAGGTGTTAAAATTTTAATAGTGAAAAAATCAAAGGGGCAACCAAACTGGGATGATAGATTTGAACTCGAAAAACTCTAACTTCAAAAGTAATTAAGAGCAGAGAGGAACAATCAGAGATTATATTTTGCATCAAAAAATTGAAAAAAATGAAGAAAACATAGCTGACTCTTGTTTCTCTTTAAAGACCATGAGAGAGTTGCTTACTCGCTTTAGCCAAATTTTCAACCTAGCACATCGTTGTGGGGCCAAAAGTTAGGTTCGCCTAGCAAGTTAAAGTTCGACATAAAATGTACAATAATTAAGAAGGGAATAACTAATTGTGGACTAAGACCTTTACGAACTTGCTTGTGTAACTTACACGATGAAGTTCCAACTTTACAAGTACACTTGTTTTCTCTTTAAGGAACAAATAGAGAGAGGTTCTTCGACCTCCATTCAACTTGTTATATATGAAAATGACAAAGAGAGAAGGGTTCTTAAAGATCAATTAAAAAAAAAATCCTTAAGTTACCTCTAATTGTATTTGGCATTGGAATGGAAAAGTAAGGCGCTTTCCCGTGAACATCTTTTTACCGTTGAAGTTTCACGTTGATCTTACTGACAAATTATCAAAAATTGAAAAAAGATACTCTTAGAGACACTTCGACTATTTCATTGGCCTACCTTTCCCTATGTTTATACATAAAAAAAGATTTAATAGAGACAAAAACATATTTCCTGAAGAGACAAATATACATAGTTATGCACTCATAATTAATATTTTAGAATTTAACACTCGTGCAAATGACTACATTTTATAGATTCAATTAAATGAATTATTTACTTTATATTTAAATAAATTTATTATTTAATGCCATGAAATTGTTAAGTGCTTAATATCAATGGTGATAAATAGCATTATTCAATATTTTACACCTTCATGAAAAATGATTTCCAATAGCAATTGCCTATTTGGCCATTTCTCCATATTCGTGGGCTATGAGTGCAATTTAACGAAATAGTGGGCCCTATTATAAAATTCACATTTCTACCATAACTTCACAATTATAAACATTCTTTATCGTAATAATTCTTCAGCAACGGATCTAACCCAAAGTCCCCGATACGATTATCTCCTGAACCCTAACCCTAATTCTTACATTTCCGTGTTTACAATTGAATCCTATTACTACGTTTTCAATACCAATGGCCAGCGACTCAGGTGAACCCACGCGTCGCAATCACCGTCGTTCAGTTTCTACCGAAGACTCGGAGGAGCCTTCCAAACGTCGAAAGCACCATCGCCACCATCGGCATCACCGCCACCATCACCACCGCCATCGTAGCAAGAAAGAGACAGAGGAAACGTCCAAGAAAGCAGACGAGAAACTAGAAGGAGGAGGGATGGATGAAATTCAAGTCGAAGAAAGAAAATTGGAAGGTGATGTTATGAAAAATGGAGTTGAGGGTGCGGTGGGTGAGGTTCTGGGGTCGACTGGGGTGGGATTTGTGGATGTGGATTATGATATGGAGGAAGGAGAGATCGTGGAGGACGAGGGTTTAAATGACAATAGTGATGGATATTTTGGGAAGCAAAAGAAGTTGGATTCTGATGTGGAGTCGGGGGAAATTGAAACTGACAGACACGACAATATTAACACGGTGTGTTCAGTTTCCTCTTTTCCACGTTCTTCTCTTACAGTTAAATTCTTGTCGTAGAATTTGTTTTTGAATCATGGGTTTTTTAGATTGATTGTAGCGTCATTTTGGATACCCAGAAGCTTATTGACAAGATTTTTGTCTTCGATTTTTGTTTAGACACACACATGCACACTTTTGCTGATAAGATGCTCAGGAGATGCACACATACACAACTGAAAGAGACTCAGATAAATCGCACAAGTATAGAAAGAGTTGTCCTAAATGTTGTCAAATGGAAGTCTTTCAAGATTTGCTAAATTAGAGAAAATCTGATGAAATTTTAGGTTGGACATGCGTATTGAACTCGTGTGTTTGTATTTTAGATTTAATACTGAATCAATATAGAAAATTGACGTGAAAATCATTCCTCTTTGTATGAGGATGTGAATCTAAATCAATTTTTTAGAGACCAACTCCCGGAGGAAATTATTACAAGTGTCTTGTGTATTTTTAGAGAAATGCTTGATGTTGTTAGACAAGCAAATCACAATGATTTGAATCAAGATGATTATTTTGTTGAAGTGGCTGAAGAATAATTTCTGGTCTTTTCTTTTCGGAAGAATATGCTAAAGTTGCCTTATTTTACTCAAATAAACTATTATTTGAAGATTTTCTTCTTTTCTATGTGATTTTGGATTCTCAAAAACCAAGTAAGGCACCACGTGGTCTTGTGAATTGCTTGAAATATTTTTCTTTGATGAGTTTTTATTGACAATTTTAACTGACTGTAAGGTCATGGCCTTTCTTAAAAGTATCATAGTTGCACTACACAGACACGACAATTTGTATTCTATATGGAGCTTGGCACTCTGCTGCATTTTATTCCCAGGCAAAGTTACCTTAGGCGTTTCCAGAAGACTGAATTGATGGCTTTGAGTTGATTTGTAAGAGTTGGTTACATGTTTATAATTTTTGCTCATATTTTAATGTCAGGATGGTCTCGGGGATTATTAGGTTTGAGAATTTTCTTTATAACTTTTGTTTTGCAGGAAATTAGTGAAGAGAATATGTACATAGTCAGTAAGAATTTAAGGAAATTTGGAGATGCCAAAAGAGGTGATGAGATGGATTGGGAGAGAACAAACTATGCTGAGGGTCTTTCCAATGGGAATCATGTACATGAATGTCACAGTGATCGCACTAGGAATCACACCGTAGATGCGTCTCCTCTTGAAGGCGTTGACAAGAGGATAAGTGACTACGATTATGAAACTCGGGGTAGTTTTCAAGGTAAATCTCTATCATCTGAGAAGAGGCACAGAATTGTTTCACACTCCCCTTCTCATGACAAATACGGGAAAGAGAGTTCTAGTAGGAATATATCCAAGTCACCTGATTGGTCTAGGGGAAGATCGCGGTCTCGAAGCATTTTTCGTGAGGCTTCTGTTGTCAGTACACTGCATAAGCAGGAGGATTCATCTTATACGGAGAGAAGACACAGGAGCGGTTCATATGATGAAAGGGTTATTGCACACAACAGAGACTACATACAGAGTAGCAGAGATGTTGTAAGGGATACAGAAAGGGAGCGTAGTTGTAGCATTTACTCAGATCGAATGGAAAGGCATCCCAGCAGAGAAACATATGATAAATATAGGGAGGGCAGTAGGGATAGAACTAGAGAGCACGATGGGGAGAGGGAAAGAAAAAGGGAAAGGGAAAGGGAGAGAGAAATGACCAGACATCGAGATAGAGATAGGGAGAGGGAGAAGGGAAGAGAGAGGGGAAGGGAGAGGGAGAAGGAAAGGGACAGATTAAGAGAGGACAGGGACAGGGACAGGGACAGGGACAGGGACAGAGCTAGAGATGGGGTTAGAGAGAGAAGGGAAGTTAGAGGAAGAGACAGGGACAGAGACAGAGAGAGGGAGAATGAGAGTGATATCAGGCGCCATAAATACAATTCTATAAATGATGGTTACGGAGACCGAGGTTGGTATAATGATTCTAGGCATAGAAAAAATTCTGAAAATGATCACAGAGAAAGATCAAGGAAAATGGATTCCGAAAATGTCAGCTCTAAAAGTAATCTTGCTGAAAGGATTGCTGAGAATATTAAAAGGTATACCTCTTTCTAAGATAAATTAGTCAACATTGAGTAATCTTTTTCCTGTTGGTTCATTTCCTTTCTTTTTTCTTTTTGGTTTCAGAGAAGAAGATGAACAAGAGGACTATCAAGAAAGGATTGCAATGCAACTGGAAGAACAGGAAGAAGATCTTGAGAGAATAAGGGAGGAAAGTAGAAGGCGTAAGCAAGCTATCCTTGAAAAGTACAAAAATAAACTGTCACAACAGCAAATTGGAACTCAATCACAAGATATGGGTAATTTTTTTTTGGTTGTCTTTACAGTTTTTAATTGTATCTCAATACCTGCCATTTCTTGCATCATGACTCAGGACAAGTTGTGGATTTTGAATGCCGACTATTTGGTTGGCTTGCATTGGATTGTGATTGTGCTTTACTTTCGACTTGAATTTATTCATCGTTGTGGAATGCTACCCTTGTGTTTAAGAAAGCCATTGCTCATTCATGCTAACTTTGCTATTCTCTTGTGGGTAGGCTTTTTGTATGCTCACTTCTGTCTTCTTTTGTCATGCTTTAGCTGATGCTTACTTCTTATGGATCAGTTAAGGAGCAAGTTGGCCAATCTTCTGATCAAGTGGCAGCTACTGATATGGTCGAAAATGTTGATGGTCAGGCAGAAAGTGCTGATGTTTACATTGCTGACCCATCATTTTCTGTTGGGAAATCCCCTTCACAAAATGGCCTTTCTGCTTTGGAGAGGCCTAGTGGAATTGGTGGACTGGGGGAGGGTACTCCAAAGGTGTGCAATTTCTATTCCCCTTTCTACAGTTTCTGTTTGGAATTTATATTCTCTTACTTTGTTAGCAAGGTAAACTCTATTTGATGTTTGTTTTTCTCTGAACTACGATGCCCGTTTGGGGTTTTATACTTAATGTATTGGTATCCATAATTGGTTTTGCATAATGCTGCCTTATCTATCTGCTGGTTTTCTTTGAGAACGATGTCTTAATTTTTCCATCAAACAATGCAGAGCGAGAGATCTGATGATATGTTTTGTGATGATATATTTGGAGAATCCCCTGCTGGCGCCCGGAAAATGGTGAGTCTCATGTGTACACATTTTGTATGTAACTGTCAAGCTTTCGCATGTTTATTATCATATAATAACTATTAACCTTTTACATTCTTTTTACTACGATATTGATTGCTAAGCTTCCTTGCAGTCAGTGTAGTTTGTTGTGTCTTATTGCTCTTGCTTTCTTTGAATCCTCTCATCCTGGTCTTCATATATTCAAGTTATGATTTTGTATTGTTTCTTCGGTTTATAGTTGCGAAATAAATGTGTTTTGGAAGTTCAGGCTTGGTTCATACTGTAACGACCCGGTTTCTCAAAAACCCGAATCTTTACTAATTCAAAAGGGATAAATGCATCTCGAGCCAAAAGATAAAATTAACACTTATTTATTCAAAATAAAAATGTAATTGTCTAAATAAAATAGAATGCAAGAACAATCAATCCAATAATAACCAATATTTGTAAACAAAACAAATAAATATGGATTTCTGATTATTAAATAAAATATATGCCACCACCGTCCGATTCCCAGCTCCAAACTCCCGATCTCGATTCCCTGAAAGGGGGAAAATTAAAAGGGATGAGATTTAAGAAAAATCTCAATAAGCGTGTGCGGTGAAACCTGTATTTTTGNAAATAAAATATATGCCACCACCGTCCGATTCCCAGCTCCAAACTCCCGATCTCGATTCCCTGAAAGGGGGAAAATTAAAAGGGATGAGATTTAAGAAAAATCTCAATAAGCGTGTGCGGTGAAACCTGTATTTTTGCATTTAAATAACGGAAAAACACGTGATTTCATAACATACGTATAGGAGACACATAGACTACTCCGAATTTAGGTGGTAGTAAATCCAGTGCGTAGCGCTACTAAACTCCGGCCTTCTTATCATAAACATACATGGCCCTTAATTGAATTTCCAGAAATTAAATCACAAAATACTGATTCACGTAACCACATGCAATATTACTTACCTCGTAAATTTCGAATGAAAATAAATATGCTATGTGTGGGATCAAAGTCAGTCTTTCAGCCTTCCTGTGCGTGTAGTACCAAAGAAGAGATTCTTGTGTATGTGTTTTTTTTTTTGAAAGTGGGAGACGTGTGTGTGTGTATATAGTCAAATATAATATTGCCAATTAGGAAGAATGGAATCTTTCTTAATGCTACACATGTCATTGACTACCTACCAAAACCATCCCAAGATTTCTGCCCATTTACCATATCTCCACACGTAGCAAGACTAAATTGAAGGGAAAGACAATTCTACCAAATTTAATCAAATCATAAATTATGACTAGTTCACACTTTGGTCCCTAAACAATATAGACTAAGCAATTAGGTCCTTAGATATTCAACTTCTCACCATACGGTCCAAATTTCAAATATAACGACCATAACGAATTTCTCGGGATATTACACATACATTGTATTATGGACTAGGTGCATATACTATATCCCTATTCTCAAAAACCTGGACTAACCAAAGTGCTAAAACTATGGAATTAGTTACAGTTTGTTTCATGACATGATACAGTAAATCTAGTATTTCATGCCCATTAAACAATTAACCTTGTTGATTATGTGAAAATTGTCTGCTTAAAGCTTTTTCTGTGGATTAATTTTTTCTGCAGGGTAAAGGTGAAGGTTTAGTAGCTGTTGAAAAGAGTGGGCTTCATGACAACTGGGATGATTCGGAAGGGTACTATGGTAAGTATCTGACACAAATCTCACTTATATTACCTTTCTTCGTATTTGATGATGGTAGTTCCTGTTGGACTAGACACGAAGTCACCTATATACTTAGTTTTTCTGCAAGTCCTATGCATGCATGAGCACATGCAAATTCTTATATCTTGGTCTTTTAAGGGTTGTAATACATATGCCTGCACTATTTGATTTAAGCACATACCCTTGAAAAGAAGATGTTTTATAACCAAAAAATGTACTGTTGTACTGGAAACATGTTCGTCTGCCAGATTAATGTTGGTTTCTTTGGTCTATTTTAAAATTTTGACCTTCTTTGTATGGTTTACTTAGTTCCCTTATTGTCTCTTTTTCACTTGCAGGCTACCGTTTTGGAGAAACACTTGATGGCCGATATGAAATTATTGCTGCCCATGGGAAAGGCGTCTTCTCAACTGTAGTTCGTGCAAAGGATCTTAAGGCTAAACCAGGTGACCCTGAAGAAGTAGCAATAAAAATCATACGTAGTAATGAAACAATGTGGGTAATTCTAGGTTTCCCTGGTTTTGTGTGATGTGGGCTTTTGCCTGTGAGTATCCAAGATCTTATGTACCTTATTTTAATCTTTTTCTTTCGTCACGTAGGTATAAGGCGGGCATGGAAGAGTTGGTCATTCTAAAGAAGTTAGTTGGTGCTGACCCTGAAGACAAGCGGCATTGTGTCCGTTTTCTTTCTAACTTCAAGTATCGGAATCATTTATGTTTAGTTTTTGAATCTCTTCATATGAATTTAAGAGAGGTTCTCAAGAAATTTGGTCGTAATATTGGTTTGAAGCTTACTGCTGTGAGGGCATATGCAAAGCAACTCTTCATTGCGCTGAAACATTTAAAAAATTGTGGCGTTCTTCATTGTGATATTAAACCAGATAACATGCTGGTATGCAGTCAGCTGCCTCTTTATTTGTATCTCATTATCCCCTTTTCCTCTTCTGGATTTGATTTAGTTCCTCCATTGATTTTTAACTTTGATGTGTTGCCTTTCTCTGCAGGTGAATGAATCAAAAAATGTATTGAAGCTTTGTGACTTCGGTAATGCCATGTTTGCTGGTAAAAATGAAATTACTCCATACCTTGTGAGCCGTTTTTATCGCGCCCCTGAGATAAGTAAGGGTTTTATTCCATTTGAGGCTGTCATTATTTCCCTTTTCTAAACTAGTGGCTTTATATGTCTTATCTAATGTTGATGGAATATTTTATTTTGCTGGATTTCATCAAGTATTTACTTTCCTTCTGCAGTTCTAGGTCTACCTTATGACCATCCCATGGATATTTGGTCGGTTGGTTGCTGTCTGTTCGAGCTTTATGCTGGGAAGGTTCTCTTTCCCGGGGCTACCAACAATGACATGCTTCGCCTTCACATGGAATTGAAAGGTCCCTTCCCAAAAAAGATGCTTCGAAAGGTTAGAATATGGTCTGATTGCCCAGATCAATATATTCCCTGCTACCACTATTCTCTCTTGCAAATATAGCTCTTTTTTTTTTGTCTCGTAAATTTCTGTTTTGAGTTTTTAGTTTCTACTTTCAGGGAGCTTTCACGGACCAGCATTTTAACCAGGATTTAAATTTCCTTGCCGTAGAGGAAGACCCTGTCTCAAAGAAGGTAGGCATGCGATCTTCCTATTGATAATTGGTATTCCAGTTGATTTTCATAGGAGTAGTTCCCAGCATTTTTTTATTTTTTTTTGAGTTCTCTCTGTTCTTTCAGGCAATAAGGAGGCTGATCTTTAATATCAAGCCTAAAGATTCTAGTACATTAATTTCGGGATCTCCTGGAGAGGATCCAAAAATGTTAGCTAATTTTAAAGATCTTCTGGAAAGAATTTTTGTGTTAGATCCAGACAAGAGGATAAATGTATCACAAGCCTTGAGTCATCCATTCATCACCGGCAAGTGAAAATGATGCTGATTTTCTGACTACAGAAATGCTGTTGCATTAGATACTTAAAACATTTTGATATGATCTCAATTTATACTCAATTATCTAATGATTGGGTATTTATCCATCTTTATCTTCTCTGTGCTGGAGCAAGAGTTCAGGAGACGGTGGTTGGCATGGTTGAAGTCCTCAGAGAAGATGTTGGGAGAAACCTGTTACTGGCAGTACTTTCAGTGGATTGTTTTCTGTTTCTATCGTAAGATAACCTGCCAAAGGCGTTTTTCCCTTTTGTACTAATTCTTAATGGTGACCATTAAGAAAGCCTTTTAAATAATATCGTCATTTTTTCTTATATTTGTTCCATTTGTACGCTGGACCTCATTTCTGTGTTTGTATTTGGGGCAATCATACACGCCTCAGGGAAGATAGAATGATACATATAATTATTTCTATCTGTGTATAATCGTGTTAGTTTTAGGAATTTTGTGAAGATAGTTTGCAAGGCATTTTTCTTTTCATTTCCTACCTTTTTATTTTTGTCCTAGGGCTTTGCTTTTATAAGCAGTATATCTGTGACTCTATTGTCATATTTATGTTTTTATTTTTCCTTTTTGTATTCCGCTATAGACTTTTTGGGTCCTGGAGAATCTAATGTTATTTTTCATTCAGGATATCTACCTGTGCTATGAGGAAACCATTCAGTGGTTTATATGCTTAAAAGGCACTCTGAAGAAGGTACCTTGGTTCTGCTTGGTTGTGTTTATATGTGACTCCCTTGAGAATATATAGCTTGTGTCTTGACGTATTCTAGTTACAGCATATAGCTGGTCTTTTATCCGAGTGGATTTTATGATCACGGGTCCTGAGTTTGTGTGCTGGTGGTTCATTATTTATTTATAGTTTTTATATGGATGCCATGAATGCTTACTATTATTTTCAAACTTGTATTAGACCCCTGATATTGTTATTTGCTATGAACACTGCCTATATGTATTTTTTTCTTTTCCCGTCATTTTACCCTCATATATTGTCCAGAACGCACAAAGAATACATGATTGCACATGCTCAAATTTTCTTTGGCAATTTAGGTTTTACGTTGTGATGTTTTTTTTTGGACACAGTAGTTGGTTCTATCTTAGTTGTATGCATCTAATAAGGTTGCACTGCGTCTGATCCATGTTTGGTTATGCCTGGAGGATTGTTTGCTCTGGAGGTGTTCAGATGCTGCTTTGAAGTGAGAAATTGCTTCTGTGAGTGATCCAGTTTGTTTTTATTTTTTAATTTGTTGAGAAGAAATCATTCTTAAATAATATCTCAAAGATTGGTTATTTACATGCATTTTTGTGCTTATAGGGTTCACTCTTGCGCATCTGCAACTCCAGTAAGTAACCCCTATTTTCATTTTTTTTCCTACATTGGTTATTTTAGATGACAAAATGGGTTGCTGACATTCACTGCCTATGGTTCCGAATATTTATGGATGTTCCTGTAGTTCGTTCCAATGTATTTCCTGGTTGTTAGTTGAAGGTTTTGTCAACCGTTTGATTTCCATGCCATTTGCTTGGGGTTCTTGCATTCTTTTTCATTTCACTGACATTGTACTTTTTGACTGGATGGGCCCAATATATGGCTGAATAGAAGATGTTATAACCTGATTGCATAGGGATTATGGAAGTCTAATGTTCTCTATGTCAATTCACTGAGTTTTGTTTGGATCACCATTGTGGTTCAACCATCTAGTTTGAAGGAATTGTGAGAAGATGAAGGTTTTTTTTAAGCGTGCTTGGACCATAAGAGTTGAGTTCACAGTATTGATTGATTCAACTGACTCTCTGGTCTGTTGTTAAATCATTGGATGCTTCCATTCATTTATAGGTGAGAAAAAGTTGCCACTGTTTTGAATCTTTTGCTAACCATATGTTAGAAAGAGTTTTGGTCAAGGTACATAGTTGGCCTGAGTGTTAAAATTTGGTTGTAAATGTAATTTGAAGATTGAATTACGTTCAATTTTAAGCGATGGTCAATGATCATATTGGGTTATGTTTAAAGTGTCGTCTACATAATATTTTTATTGTTACGACGGCCAAATCATTTTGAGTCTCCCTTTACTGAGCTTGATTGATATGTAAGGTATGTTTGCTGTTGTGATCTGTTTCTTCAAATTTCACATTTTTGTAGCTATAGCTGCTTTTGCTGTATTTGCAGTTAAGTAAACATAGCTGTCAAATCTTGATTCTGTGATTCGTAATATTAAACACATTCCTACTGCAGAGAATATATACATAATGAGGATTTTAGGAGTTCTCGAAGAATTTGTTCTTGAATTTTAGTATCTTTATACATTTTCATTCATCTTAGATGACCTGTGATGCGCAATACTATTATTGACACTGTAATTAACGAATGATAGCACAACTTTGTTTCTAATTATGGCTGAATCTAGTATACTTGATCTGATTCAACGATTTTAATCTTCAAAATCGCTTAATTGATACCAAGTAGGATGGATTTAAGAAAAGTTTGTCATTTTCGTGCCTCTCTTTTACTTACTCTTTGGCTTTGAGAGATTCATCCTTTTTTTAAAGAAAAGAATGAAGAGCTAGTTTTAATATCTAGGAGTACTACTGGGTTTAGTGATGCCAAAGAGGTACTTGGGGATTAAATCAGAATGGAGACTCAAGTTTGACTCTGCTAGGTCATCAGATCATCAGCCAGAACTTGATGCTTGTGGAATTTCTGGGGATAGCCAATGTTACATCAGTCTCTGCATCTCTGAATGGGGGTTAATACTTGAATGGGGAACTCCATTACACAAAGATAAGTCAAAAGTCAGACGAGCGAATCATACAGATTGCAGCTTCCAGGGTGGAATTGTAGAGATTTGGATGAAATTTGTATTTAGACAGTGCTGTGGTTTTTTTTTTTTAATCCGCTGGTTTGACAAAGACCCGTACCCATTTATTGATCTCTTCATGTTATTGCAAAACTTGTTCTTGCAATAATCCTTCTGCCTTGGTGCATTTTTTGCTGGGCTTAAAAAATTGCTAAGTAAATAAGTTTTTAAAATTAGGTCTCTTTTATTGGTCAAAGCTGAAAATTAGGTAGTGTGCGAAAGTAACCTCTACCTTATTGCGAGTAAAAAAAAGAAAAAAAAAAATTATCCTGACATGTTTGGGAAAAAAAAATTTCTAGCAAGTTTTATGGACTTTTGAGCCTAGCCCAAACATGCTGTTAGTATGCCATCCAATGTTAGTTAGAAAATGAGTTGCGCCGTTGGTCTGAACATTGTGTAAAAACATTCTTATAAGCAAAGAATGATGGTATGAATCGGTCCAGGATTCACATTTACCTTACAAATGCCAGGCTTGAAAGCATGCTCACTGAATTTGGGGCTGACTATTTTTGGCTAATGTTTATAAAATGTTCATTATCGGTAAAATTATTTTTCATCCATATATTTTGTGGAACTCACAAGTAATACTCATTTATCTGTAACTTTTTTTAATATTTATTTATAATTTAATTCATTTATAAACCATTCACAAAACATATATGAGTTGTAATATATCAGTAATATGAGATGTCAGAGAGCTAAGGAGAAATAAATGGAATAGTTTGAGAAGCTTCACAGAGAGACTACTCCGAGCCCTATCCCTCTGCTCATGTTACAACATCTTTCCATTCCTTCTATTTTGGTAGCGAATTTTCTCGGACTCGCCCGCACGTGGACTTGGATGCGTAGTTGATTGGTTTTGTACCTAATTGTACGGGTGATTAATTAATAATCTGACTTTATGAAAGCCTTTTTTAAACTACGCGTGAGCTCTACCAAATTGACTTTAATAAGGGGAAGAATGTAGAATAAAATACTCCTAAGATGGAAGAGAAGGAAGAGAGAAGGAAGGCTAAAGGCAAGGAGGAGTAGTTTGATTTAGTCAATAATAATTGTAATCTCACATTACTACGAAAATGGTAAATTTTGTTCACGAAATCACCTGTAAATTTTCAGTCTTTTTCTTGAAAGATCCACATTGGAATGTTCTAGTTATGTATGGTCCATTGTTCGGAAGCCGCTTGGAAACTTCGCCCAAACAAATTCAGCAATTTAATGTTCAATCTATCATTAATATTATTGAAATAACGTAAGAAGATTTATTTGACTATTATATTTTTTAAAAATAATAAATATCAAAATATAATAAAATATATATTTTTTCATTTCAAAGAGTGCAATTAAAATATTTTGACAGAAATTATCGTCAAGAACAAGATATACAAATTAATGAAATGTTGAAATTAATTTTTTTACAAAAAATATGTTCGATAATTAGGAAAAAATGAGTACTTTAAATACAATTAAAATGTTTTGTAAATACTTTAAATTCAATTAATAAGTAAAGACGTTTCTAAATTACGTAAAATTGTTACTTCTATTTCCAAATCGATGACTTGTTCAATTAGACCGCTTGACTGGCATTGGTTTGAGTTCCCTGGATGGAGGCTGGCCGGTCAATTAAGGAAATTTGAACTATTAATCCCTAACTTCCTCACCTTATTCAATTTTATCCTTTTTAACTTATTATTTTAGCAGCATTACTCCAACCTTTCAGTTTATATCATTTTTGTTCCCCTCATAAACATTTAAATAACTTTTTGACCATTAAAAAAAAAATCATAATAATGACTCATTGCTCAAATGGCAAAGGCTCTTTCTTTCGTGCTTTGTTGTAGTCAAGCTTTGATCGTGATTGCTTATCCCTTATGGCCCATCTTACATCGTAATTCGAGATCCAAGTCTTCACCCGATAAGATCTCTTGATTCTTCGTCGACTGATTTAGAAGCAAGCTACCTCTGGCCTATCTCATCATTTTTTTCTTATTAGTAAGATAGGCTGCCTTTTTACCCTTTTAATAATAAAGTAAATTTTCAAAAACTTTTTCACTCAGTTGGGAAAGCCTTCACCTTTTGGATCGTATTTGTTCCATGATACACTTTTTGGTTCCTAATGGGTCTACCTCTTTCAGAAAGAACATAAATTCTAATTTCAAGGTTTGACATTTTCTTTTAGTGGGTTTTTTTTTTTGATTCCTATTTCCTTTATTTTATATATAATTTAATTAGATACAAGGACATAACTCCCTTATGAATAAAATGTTGACATTTTAACAATTAAATAGACCACAACCATACAATTGGGCTAGATATTATCAAAAAAAGTTGAATAATTGTATCTAGGACCACTGGTGCTATAATACCAGTTTGGGTGACGTTAAATGATAGACTCAATAAAAAATAAAATAAAATGATTTATTTAATTATGGTTGTGGAACATAATGTGATGAAATATGATTGAGTCGGAATTTTTTCAATTAAATAAAAAAAGCTTTATCACTCTCTTTTAGACACCCAATCTTGTAACTCCTCATGTACAAGTAGCATCATTCATTTAATTATACCTCTAATTTAATATCACATTAGCGCCACTAGATTGACATTTTAATGCCAATAGTGCTAAATGGTATTACTCAAATAAGTTAGAGAAAGTTACAATTAAGGCCAATTATGTTAAGGACCATTTCTGCAATTCTTGCTATCACTAATCTCATGCCTCTTTTATGGTAAAAATCTCGTTTAGAAGAAAAATCCTCACACGCTTATTTCAACGCTGCATTAGAACACGCATAATATTATAAATATTCGCACACAGATTAGTCCAGTCTTCCAACTTCGTCATCAACAAAGGTTCAAACGATTAAGGCTCGTTTGTACTTTTCTACCATCTTTCTGCACACACTACACACACTGCTATACCCAAATTAAACTTTCTTTGATGAAAAAAAAAGTTGATATCAGAAACATGGGAAGGAAATTAGATGCTATACTTCGAAAGAGCTTCAAAACGTCCAAATGCAAAGCCACCTTGAACCTCGCCTTATCCCGCCTTTCTGTGCTCAAGAACCAGCGCCATGCTCGCTGCTCGATTGCCCGCTCTGATGTGGTTGAGCTTCTTAACCTTGGCCACCATGATAGAGCTCTTCTAAGGGTAATCTTTCTAATTTTTAAAGCCTTTCTTTGACATTCACCAAGAATCTAGTTGAACTTGGATACAAGAAATATTTGTTTTAATTACAGTTTTTCACTTTTAAATTGTTGTTATTATTTTGAATAATGGTTTGTAGGTTGAGCAAGTGATAAAGGAGCAGAATATGTTGGACGTGTTTACTATTATAGAGGGTTATTGCCATCTGTTGATAGAGAGAATCGACCTCATTGAACAAGAAAAGTTGGATTCTTCTTCCTTGTTTGAGATCTTCAATTTCTTTTTTATGTTTTATGTTTTTTGTAATGGGGTTTTTTGTTCTGTCTTTTAGAGTATGTCCTGATGAATTGAAGGAAGCTGCATCAAGCTTGATTTATGCCACTATGAGATGTGGGGAATTCCCTGAACTTCAAGAGATTCGCGCGATTTTCATATCACGATATGGGAAAGAATTTGCAGCTCGCGCTGTTGAATTGCGCAACAATTGTGGAGTTAATCCTCAGGCAGGCAACGATATCATATATTTAAGAGAGATTAATAAGATGTCAAGTTTCTAATGTTTTTATTCTTATGTGCAGATTATACGAAAGCTGTCAACTAGAATGCCAAGCTTGGAGAACAAAATGGAGGTTGTTAAGGCGATTGCTTCAGAGCATAACATTGTTTTTCAAATTGAGGAGACTCTATCAGCCACTAGAGTGGTATGCAATTTATAATGGGGAAATTTTTATTCATTTTTCGATCATTTATGAACATTAAATGATGCTCTTTTGGTGCTTCTCAGGAGATTCTGGATTCAGACGAGAATCAGCAGATGCAGAAAAGCCTGTCCACACCGGTACAGCCTGAAGAAGTAGAAAGGGTCGGAGATTTCTCGGATTCAGTTAAAATGAGGAAGAAATACAAGGATGTGGCTGATGCAGCCCAAGCAGCTTTTGAGTCAGCAGCTTATGCTGCAGAGGCTGCAAGAGCGGCGGTTGAACTCTCTCGGTCGGAATCAACTGATCCCGACGACCCGAGTAGTCCCAACCTTCATCCCAGGAAGGTATCAGCTAAGCTCAAACCTGTGAAATTTAGACTTCAAACCGATGATGATACACAAGTTCAACTGAAATTTGAGAAAATTCATTCATTTCAGAACTATGACTTGGAAAATAAAGATGGAAGTTTACGTATGGAGCAGTTTAAGCAGAATCAGAATGGAACGCAATTTAGCAGATCGCCGTCTGAATCTAGTTTGGATTCAGTAGATGACAATGTGAAGGAAACTAACATGTCATTTCATGAAAAGAGGCAGGCACAGCCATTAGAGAGGGAGATAGTTTTTGATGAAAATGAACATGGAAGCATAACACCATTATCAAATGCTTATAACTTGCATTCCAACATTAAAGATCAGATGCCAGAAGGGAGCAGCAGAAATCCTCAATATTCATCTCACACGTTTTATCCTTTCGAATCTCAAGCTCGACTGGCATTGGAGTCAAGGACCACCAGTTCTCAGGTAAACTTTGTTGATGAAATTAGGGCACAGGGTGAAGAACATTTGAACATTCAAAAGAGTCCGATATCTATAAGAACCAGGCGGACCTATGACCGCTAACATAGCAGATTGTACTATAACCATTTTTTTGAGCTTTGCTGTAATACTATAGGTTATGCCAGCTTATTGTGTTTCTAGGTTTTTTCAGTTATTTGACCATGGGTTTCTCAAATTCTATGTATTGGTTTGCTCGGTGTACTTTTGAGTTCATAATTTTCATATAATTTTTTATGTAAAGCATAGAATTATTCAATTTCCTCTTAGATTTCGATTTTAATCTGAATAATTCTATTTATTAGCATTTGTCAACAATGAAAATGATGAACAAATGTACATCCATATTCTCTGCCTTAGATCACACCATTCCGAAGAATGCTTTCAATTGGAATAGTGACTCAGTATGGATTGGGGAGTCCCCAACTTCTGTTCTGATTTGGTGCTTATTGACAAATCTGAAAATGATATAAATTTTACTTAAAAAAAACTAAATATTAGATCATTATCAGCAGCATGTCACGGACCGCAAGGG
>CAIGRT010040646.1:0-14728 GCA_903798405.1 Fraxinus platypoda | reverse complement strand
TTTGCATGATTTAATATTTGCAGTTGGAGGTTCATTCTAAATTGATTCCCACAGAACTCGAACTCGAGGAGGTCTATTGGAAAGAATTAACACCGATCGTGGGAGAAGATGAAAGTGCTTCACACCATTCTGAAGGAGATGAGGCTCAGCATGATGCCGAGCCACATCATGAATTCAACCAACACTCTCCCAGAGCACCTCAACCACCACCGATATCTCATGAGATCAACATAGCGGATTTATTGAGAATGGAAATGGAAAAACTTGAGGGAAGGCTACAAGCAGTCATATCAACTTGACTTGATCAGGTGAAGAAAAAGGTTGACAAGTTGCTTGAATTGGCCGTGGAGGGTCAATTCCATTCAGGGACAAGTGGATTTGACGGTGCAACTAGTAGCACAGCTTATGTACCAGAATATGAACAAAAGGATGGGTTGGAAAATGAGGATGTATTTGATGATATGACGGATGTGCTTGCGGATGAAAAAAAGGTGGAAGAGTTTGAGAAGGACCCAAAGTTAAAAGATGAGGTCAGAGGAAAGAATGTAGAAGGGAAGGGAGATGAGGTTGGATCTATGGATAATATGAAGGAGCAAGAAAAGGAAAAAAATGGTCAAAGAAGATGTTGAAAAAGAAACAATGGTAGAGGAGGAACATCCCGACGTAGAGAAAGGCATCACTGATTTTGTGATGCCCGAGAAACATGAGGTGGATGCGAATGAATCCACTCAAGGTATGTAAAAAACAAATTGATGTTAAGCTTCATATTATTACCTCCAAATCAAACAAATTCTAGATTTCTAATTGTTGGTACTTGCAACATATAGACAACAATGTACAGATCGAGGAGGTAGGATGTGATTCACCAAAAGGACGATGGTATCGTCCAAAGAGAAAGCACGCTTATTGTGTTCTCCCTTCACGAACCCGACAAAGAGGAAAAAGTTGTCGGACATCGATGTATATGATCCTTATCGAGAAGTGGATCCTGTGAAGGTTGAGGCTCTTCACAAATGGATGAAAACTGCATCTTTAGGGTAAATTATTGCACATAGTTTGAAGTACATGTGAAAGTAATGATATTATTACATAAATATAACTTTATGTCGATGTTGTATGTGCAGTAAAATTATACCTTTTGCGCTTTTACAATGATCAAACAAAAAATTTGATCGACCTTTTGAATGAGGATGATTCGATTACTGGCAATGTAAGTAATACAATTTTAATGATTTTACGATAATGTTACACAAGAATTCAGTTTGTATTAACTAGTTCCTTTGTGTAGATTATGAACGAGGCCCTATACCCGATACAAGAAAGGGCTTTCAAATTTTCTAACTTATTCCGACAAGATTGTTGCATATTGGATACTTTTTTCTATCAATTTGTTGTCAATGCACATGGTCAGTTGCAACAGATAAAAGAGCTCAATTTTAGTAAAGAGTCTGATCAATTATGTGAGAAGGTCTACTCCGGAGTTCGGTAAACCTTGGAAGGACTGCAAAATAATTGTATATTCCTTGCTGTACCGGCAACCATTGGTTCGCAGTTCAAATCGGCTTGGAGGAACAAACAATTTTTATGTTCGACAGTCTGAAAGGTCACATTCGTAAGGCAGCATTGGAAGGTTACATTTGCCTCTACAGGAGGTTATTCCATTACAGATCAAATTCCATATCACAAGTAATGACAACTATAACACGAAAAATTTCAAATTTGTGAAAGTAACAGATGTTCCCCAACAATTAAATGGGTAAGATTGACTAATTTCATAATTGATAGTACTATATTATTTTAACTGTTTAAAATTGATACAATAACTACACAACTATTTTATAGATTTGACTACGGGATATTAACACTGAAATACATAGAATTTCTGCAAGCGAATATTGACGTAAATGCAATTCGATTGGATTATGTACCAATATGACGGAAGAAATTGACTGCAGAGTTGTTGGCTTGGAATATCGAGCCTTAGATTGTGTTTTGATATATGTATTGATATTTTGATAACATTTTGTGGCTGGACCATATTCTTTTTGTTGGAGTAGTTTCTATTCCTATAAATGTCGATATTTCTAAGATATTGCATAGCTACTAGTAAGTGCATTTGCAACTATAATGATTATGGTATTGAATATAATTGAAATTTACATATTTTTGTGCCCTTTTATATCTTTCAAAATCATAAAACAAGAAGTTTGGGAATTCTCCAGCCATCACATGTTTGAGAATTCTCAATTCGACCTCATTTGGCAAAGAGTATACGAATGCAGAATATGCTTGCTTCCAACAACTAGTAGTATTTAAAAGGGCTACATAGGTTATAGCTGCCACCTCCTTTAAACCTTATGGCATCAATTAGATGCGCACATGGGAACTTGTCCAAATTAAATTTCCTACACGTACAGGTCTTTTCATCCAAGTCCACAAAGTGGTGTTCTAGATTGTCACCAACTTGATAAATGTTCGGAGATACCCGAATGACCTCCAACCCATTTGACTCATTATATTTCATGCACATCTTTTTCTCTAAAGGTGCTGTGAAGTGGGTCACACATTTTTCAGCTTCAACATGTCTTTCATAAAATCACATTTGCAGTGTTTGTCGGATATATTCAATCAAACCAACTATGAAAAATTCTCGAGCACTCTTCAACAAGTTATTTAGAGATTCTGCATTATTCGTAGTCATGATATTATAACGTATCCCAATAAAATGTGCTCTAGCCCAATAATGAAAATCTTCTTTTAATAGGTACTCTTTGATGCCCTTCTTTTTACTGCACAGAGCTGCCATGTTGGACTCAAATTCCGTTATAATATAAGCCTATGATGCTACCCTAAATAAAGTTGCAAGATCACTTCGTTAAAAATTTCTCTTCAAATTCTTTTGCAGGTGATATGTGAAATTACCATGATGAGCAAACTGAAAAACATTTCTAACTCCATTTTTAATACATGTTACACGGTCAGATATAATTACAAGCTCGTCTGTATAACATGTTATTAACCGTAACTTTTGAAAGAACAAAGTCCAGGATTCATCATTCTCCGAATCAACTACTCTCCATGCGAGTGGAAATATTTGAAAATTTGCATTCTCACAAGTTGCTACGAGTAGAGTACCTTTCATTCTCGATGTCAAGAATGTACCATCTACAGAAATTACCCTTCGTATTTGAAAAATCCATGTATACTTGGTCCCAAAGCCATAAAATAGTATTTGAAGCGCCGATCATCTATAGTATGAATGAACGTCAGCGTACCAAGATTTTGCATATCCAAAACATGACAATATGCTGCTAATTTCGCATAACTCTCACGGGGTTTTTCACGGATCAGTCCGCAAGTAAAATGTTTAGTCATATACGCTTTAGTATAGCTTATGGTTATGCCAAACTCCCGACGAATGTCTTTAATGATGTCCCTTGGTCTGTAAACTCGATTAGTATCTTGTTACTTAGGGGAGATGTGGTTTCCAATAATCATATATGAAGCATGCCTATGGTCTCTATGACGAACGCTCATGGAGCAAGAGTGATGACCATTGCACTTTTGAACTTCGAAAATAGGACTTTCTACGATCTTGGTTGCTCGCAAGTGCTACTTGCAATTTTTATCAATACAAATAATTGTATAAGGGCTTTTATTTGACTTCTTAAGTTTGTATTCCAAGTAACACTTCACAACCAGCAACTACAATTTGGATATTAGATCATATTTTGAAAGAAACAATTGGTTGACTTGCATATCTTCATTTTTCGGAATTCTTACTGATGTTTCACAACAGAGCGAACTTACACTTGCAGATACAATCTGGCTACAGAGTTCATCCATGTGTAACTCGACATCATTGTCGTCTAGTACAGGAGACTTATCTTCGCCATCTACTCTCCGGGGACTATCTATATTTACATCAAAATCATTACAATCTACAAATATTGCATCATATTGTCATGGTTAACATCGTTGTCTATTCGAAAATGTACCTCTTCCTTGTTCATAATTGCAATTTGTTCTCCACCCTCTATTAATAATAAACGTCCTTCATTACCAAACTCTTCTTGATTTTCAACAACTTCATTCAAAAGGGTTACACAAAGAAAAGTATCTCTAAAGACATATACAATCCACTTCACATTGTTGTCACAATCAATGATGGTCGGAGCAGCTAGAGCTTTAAACATTATAGGGACGAGAGCTGAAATCTCTATATTGTACAGCCTTGTATCGACATTCAACACCTCTCTGACTTTATCATACAATTTCACATGAGAAATTATTTTCGCAATGTTGTTTTCCCTTTACCATTTCATGCATATTTCCATTTCTATGCACCTTCAACTGACTGCTCGTATTCAACTAGATAACAAACTGATATTCATATCATATCCGCGGTGTCCATCACTGTAATTCAACATAAAAATTTCATCAAATTTCAAACATCTTACAGTACCGATAACTATATGTATATCGTTATGGATTGCAGAAAACGATATTTAAGTCGTTATGTACAGAAGAAAATAAAATGTATGTTTTACAGTAAAACAATGAAAAGAATAGCCAAACATGTCTTTACTAACTTACATTTCGCTTCAATTAATACAAATAAGAGGTAGTGAGAAAAAGGTTGGGAAGTAACCCATATCAAACTCTAATCCAATAATAAAATGAATTCAAAATCATTGTTAACAAATGAACACCATAAACATATATACAACAACACGAAGAAATGATTCAAAAAAATGGATAAAGAAAAGAACCAAAATATTGAAAATTTATAATACTCTCTCTTCTTCTCCAAATGCCCAACAAGAATGTTGCAAGATTTTATTACTCACTTCAACCAAATGAATGTTCATAGGAATGATAATGTAGAGCTTATTGTTTCATTATGTAGAGAAGATGATGATAAGAAAATAAAAAGGGGTTGCATACCTGCAGAGCCGATTTCTGTAGAAGAAATGGAAGTGGAATTCAATTAGGGTTAAATAAAAAATGAAATGGGATTTAGGACAATAATGTCTTTTTGTATACAAGGACATTTTAGTCATTTACAAATTGTATTTTCCATTTTTTATATAGTTAGGCCTTCTAACTAAAAAACATGGATGTTAGACTTTTTCAACAAATGTTTGGTTTGACCAAGCCTTTTAAATAAAATTCCCATAAAATTACCCTATGTTCAGCTATCACATTCTATAACCCCTTCTGCCTATCATTCATAAAAGTCCATTCATTTCTATTAAATCCTTAATCTTCACCCAAATGTCTAATAAACCATCCCGAAGTAATAGCATTCTTTCTCTCCACTACAACATATGTTACTGGATAAATACAATCTTTGACATCTAATGCCACTACCAAAAGAATCTATTATTCAAAACTCCCTTTCAAAAAACACTCATCTATGCCTATAAGCTGCCTACAACCTCCCAAGGAACCTCTCTTGCAAGCTTGTAAACATGCATGTATATCCCTTGAAACTTTGAATCACGCATGGGAACCGTAGATAGGGATCTCGAATTAGTTCTCAAAATTTCAGCAGCAAAAGACCTAAGCAAACCAAACTGATGTTCATAGTTTCCTCTATCAATATCCTAGCTTATCTCCTAGCCCTCCATCCAGTCATTCTATTGATTGTCAACTTTAGATCATCTTTCACATTCTTTAAGCAGTTTCAACTTCCAATCAGGGTCAACTTTGAAAATCTCTATATACTTCTCAGCAATATACTTGGTTTTACAATGCCTATCTTTTGAGTCTCTTGTGCATGTGTGCTCTGAAGTGTCAAGTCTTTATTTGAGCGCAGCCCTTCCTCTTATTACATGAAGCTCAAATCTTCCATTTACAACCCGATTTGTGCACAACATGTGCTCTCTACTCATCATTCACCTTAAACCCGAAATCGCACCTACTTACAACCTCATGATTCCTATCTGCTCGCCTGAATTGCTCAATGCCATTGAATTCCTTAGAAGATGTATAACATGCGTAATCTGACTTTGACTCTTCTTCACTAATTGTATCATGTACAAATGTAAGGTCTGCATTTAATCCCACCGCAACTCGTTTTGGTGCATTCTTGTCATAATCATTGCCGTTGACGTCATCATTTGAATCACTCAATTGGCATTCAGTACCAGTTGGTCCAGTTCTTCATCCTCAATGTTCGTGACTGCAGTGAAAAAACTAGGGTTAGGGCTTTCTGAATAACTTCTTTAATTTAAGATGAACTAAACGAATAATCCAGAATAGAAGTTCATAATCATTTAGAAAACACAAAAACAACAATTAATTATGCCCAAATACAGACATTGCAGATTCCATCGAAAAACATAAAAAAGTTACCTCCACGTGGTCCTTCCTCCTACATCTCCAACAATGTTTCTTCAATGGCGGTATTGTCTTCCATGATTGGGGCTTGTGGGTCACCTTTGTAGTTCACAATCTAAGCATTCAATTGAGATATCACTTTTGGGAAAAATTTCGTGCAAAGTGAAAGTGAAATGAGGGTAAAATGTTGGTTTTTACCTTTGCGCAAAAAGCGGTTACAAACAAAGACGCGTGCATTTTTTCAAGGTGGCAGAACTTTTCGGTTGTCTACTAAGTAAAAAAGTACGGTGATGAGTTAATTAAATGATTGGTGTAAGTTTGATTGGAAGTGCGAAAAGAAAATAAATTTAAGGTAATTAAATTGCCTATAACTTATTTGAATGAAAATTATTAATTAAATGTATTTGATTGATTTAATTTTTAATATAGAAAATATTATATTTGTTAATTTTTTATTGATGAATAGATGAGAGAGTGATATATTAGAGAGAGAGAGAGAGAGATACTGAATTACTTGAAAAATAAAAATTATCATTCTCCAAAGAAAATGTTTTTCTTATTTTTTAGAAAAATATGGTTACATGACCAAAAGTTGAAAAATATTTTCCATAGAAAAAATTTCAATCGAACACTCAAAAAGTAAGAATTTGGGTTGAAAAATAATATTTTCCATGGAAAATAAAGTCAATCAAACACACTCTAATTATTTGCTCATTTAAAAATTTAAAAAAAACTTACTGGTTGTTCACTCACCTTTACATAATGTTACTCATCTATCATTCATCTAAGTTCTTTTTATCCACGTGGGCAAAAAGAGGTGTGACAGATGAAAATTCTATGTGATAATAAACAGTGTAAAATTTTGNAAAAGAGGTGTGACAGATGAAAATTCTATGTGATAATAAACAGTGTAAAATTTTGAAACTTAATTAAGGCACCGTTTGGTAATCATTATTCTAGAAAAAAAATGCATTCTTTGTGTCAAATCACACTTTTTTTGTGGTTGAAAATGAAGGAAAAGTTATTGATGTGATGGAAAATATTATTTTATTGATGAATGTGTGGTTGAAAATTAGTAGAAGAATGAGAATGAAAAAAAGAATGGATACCAAACAGAGGCTTAAAATGAGAAACCACTAATGTTTACCCTTGGTTACTGCTTGTTCATTTAAAAGTAAAAGGTTACTAATTACTCCCTTTTACTCAATGTTACTCATCCATCTCAATTTCGTTTTTATACCGTTCAATTTATTAATATGATTTTCATGATTTTTATTGATTTTTGCAAATCACTTTTACTCACTCTATTTTCCTCATTTTTTCTTCTACAAAATTATTTTCATCTTAAAATTATTTTCTTTTTTTTTTTTTTTTTGTCCGATCTATATATATAATTTCTGTAATTTTTATTCTACAAAATTCGCATAAATTCATTGTTGTCCAATCTTTTTCAATACTGTATTAAATATCATACCAAACAAGTTTGAGTGTTTTTGTTAAATTGAAAACAGCCAATCAAACACCTCTTAAGCATTTAGAAGTTCAAAAAATAAAAAATAAAAAAATCAAAGAATTTACTGATTGGGTAATTTTCCCTTTGTTAAAAGAGCACGTGCAATGCGCAAGTCATGAGACTGACTTTAACAGATAAACTTGACAGAAACCATAAAGAGGGAACAACTTTGTTAATTTCTCAAAGGTTGGGGATAAAAATTGGACAAAGAAATTATTAAGTACATGATTGCTACTTTTGGCAAAGGTTGAGGACTAGATTTACAATTTTCCTTTAAGTTAATTATAACCGTCTCCTTCACATGTTTTATATATATATAAGTATTTTTTACGCTTTTAAAATTAGTTTTTGCATATTTTCTAGCAAATACTTCTATTTTTCAGATGTTTGGCGCAACTTAAAAAGTTCACTTATAAGTAAAATAGTAAGTTCTAACATATAAATAATCTTCTATTGATTTTATCCTTATCTTTCTTCTGTTTTTCGATAAAATGACATGCAAAAATATAAAGGGATACTGCGTATTCAATCACTTTGAAGGGAAAAAGATATAATGACCTTTCCCAGTAGTTTCAGGGGAAAAGAACATAATTAAACAGCATCAGATTAGACTTTGTTACAACAGGCTAGTGATGGATCCTCCAAAACAATCAGTGCATGTTCGGTAGGGAAGACTGAACGGTATTGAATAGCAACGGATAAAAAGAAGCTTGTTGTCCAGTCTTCTTCAATACTGTGTATTAAACATGCATGACAGTCTTTACCAACCCACCTCTTATGGTTCCCCAACCAACAAACTAGGTGAATGCACACAAACAAAAGGGATATTTCAGACTGCTCAAGGACTTACAAGAACCGCGGTGTTTCTAGCTATTGGCTGGTGACTAGCAGCATTCTCCAAGAGCTTCCACGCTTCCTTCCGTTTATTGACTGCGAAGTTTAGCTTCTCTTGTTCCTCATTGTGACTGGAAATGCAAGCCAGGACCAGGGCGTCGTCCATTTCTGAGAACATTTTTTTTACATTTAAGGTTAAGTTGAGCACAGCCTGGTTCCAGTGGTTTTGAGCGTTGCTTTCTAGAGCCGGGAGTATAATGGGCAGAATCACATGCCGATTATGTGCAATTAGATTGACAACTTGGTCATTATTCCAGAAGAACAGAGCCCTTTCGGCTACCTGGTACAGACAACATAAACAATTATACTAGAAAATCAGTTGTTAATTAACAAACAACCTTTTTTTCATCATAGAGATACTTGTGTTACTTGGGGGGGGGGGAAGGACTAAAAGCATATACAGTCAATTTCATCATCCAAGGACATAGAAACAGAACATCTAGTGAAAGAGTTGAAATGATGGTCAGCAAACCAAAATCCATCATTCAAACGTACAAACATGTTTCGAGTAAAAGACAGAAGAAAAAATCCAGATTGACTCCTCCATATCCCTCTAAACAAGAAATAGGTTTCCTTTTAGTTTTTTTCCCATGTGCGCATCTTTGAGATGGATTAAGGTGGGTGGAAGCCATACGTAGGTATGTAGAAAGAAAATGGCAAGAGAAATGATTCCCTTATTAAGACGCTTACAACTCCATCCAGCACACATACTTCATTCAGTGAGTTAAGCAATAACAATGTGTGAATTGCAAATCCATAAAAAGGTTATGAAAGAAATTGAAAAGCAACAAACTCTCCTGAAACCCGATTTTATTAGCCACATCACTCTCTCGAACATGGTCGACAAGATTTTTTAGAATTCTATATTTCACCTCCAAATTAAGTCCATGAAGGTCTCCATAATATTCCCCACTCAACAACACAAAATAGTTCAGCACAGAGATTGAATTTCAGCAGATACCTTATCACTTCTTACAGGTCATAACAAGGATGTCCGACCGAAAGAAGTCTTGACTAAACAAAACACGTGCAATGAAGAGATTCCTCTGTATCCTTTTCTTCGTAGTTTTTATAGATTAGAGCCTCAATATTATCATTTCAACAAATTCCCATTCTCAAGTCTCTATTAACTGCACATCATACAAATCAATAATGCTTGTGACAAAATTTTCTTTTCTCAACTTCAACGTCCAGAACAAGCCAAGCCATCTGCAAATGCTAATGAAAACATTTCACTTCATAAACCACCACTAAACCTTCTCCCAACCCCCAAAAAACACAGTTAAACAGGAACACCACAAAAATACAAAAATCATGTGTACAGGTCTGATCTCTTTAATGTCAAAAAATTAACTGGACCATATAATGTGCCTGTAACCTTAACAAATGTCTTTCTGAACTCCCAAAATTTTTCTACTTTAGCCACAAAAAGGACTTTAATAATCTAACTCTTCTACAATCTTTTAGCAATGAGAGATCCAGGATGCATACCTAGGACAGAAACCCAGATGAGCGTTATATTTAGGGACAACTGTGGAATTTAATGAAAACATTGGGGGCAAAACTCTGTACTTTCAAAGAAGCATATTAGTTTTTTACGGCATTTGTTAATCCAGTAGAGCTTTCAATTCTTGAAATGGGAATGTTTTATACTCCCACCATCAAGAAAAATGATTGAACTAAAATTTCATTTTGGCAAAAGAAAACTTAGCAGTTTGCCAATTCCTTGAAACTTAGTGGTGCCTTGCCTCAAACTATGCCCCCTCTTCCGTGATGGAAAAAAGATCAGCTATATTCTTTATGTACATGCACATAATGACCACTAATATGATGCATTACAGGTCTACACTAAGAAAAGCTATACTAAAAAGGAATGCATGCACAGACCCTGATGGTGCAAGCAGGACATAATGCACACACCCTGCAGTCCATGGGATAATAAAGTTGTAGAAGTGTAAAGTTGAGGGACTTGTGCCATAAAATAAATGAGGACGTAAGAGTATAAGAATTAAATAAAATTTCATTTTGGCAAAAGCAAACTGAGAAATTTGCCAATTCCTTGAAACATGGTGGTGGCTTGCCTCAAACTATGTCCACTCTATCATGATGGAAAAAAGATCAGTTATATCCTTTTTGGTCATGCACATAACAACCACTAATATGATGGAATACAGATCTAGACTTAAAATGACTAAAATAAAAAGGAACAGATGCACAAACTGATGGTTAATGCAGGACATTGTGCACAGTCTCACACACCCTGTATAGCTGTAAAAAATAAAGTAGACGGACCCGTGATATAAAATAAATGAGGACATAGAGCATAAAAAAGGCCAATACCAGTTTAACCTCTTGTTCTCTTGACTTCCAATATATGCACAAAGATGAAATATGTTGTCTTAATAGACAGTTAACAAGGACGCCAACATCAAATAAATAAATGCGACTATGTCACAACTTGTTTAGAACAAAATTGGTATTGAACCTTTCAGCAGCCAAAAAGCTTTGACGGAAATACAGATGTCAAGATTTAGATTCTAATAGCATCTCCAAGGACTCTTTAAACATTAGATGCTCTTTTTTTTAAATAGTCGACCTTTAAAATCATGCTCCAAGAGACTCTTTAACTTAACATTTTAATTTAGAGAGTTGAATTTGGAGTGTCAAACTCACTCTCTATAATTAAATGCATTCAAAGTATTTCAATATTCAATGTAGGAAAATAATTAAATAATCTAAAGAAAAGCTATTTCAAAATATTTCAATTTTCAATGTAGGAAAATAATAAAATAATCTAAAGAAAAGCTAGTTAAAATAAAAGATAAACAAAAATAATAAATATTTTTTGGGAGTAGTAAAATTAAGTGTTAAATATAAAGAGCTTGTTGGAGTACTTCAAAATTTTAACTCTCTAAATTTATAGGTACTCTCCAAATGATAGAATATGCTCTTTAAAAATGGATAGCCTCTTGGAGATGATCTAAGGGAAATAATTTGTCCTTTATCAATCAATGGAAATGACCAATAAACAGAAGCAAATGTTTATCCATTGGTATTCATAGTACTTCCTCGAAGACATGCATATTTTGACACGTCTAACAAATATGGATAACAAATTACATAAATCCAAGAAAACGATCACACAAGTGTCATATCTAAAACATAAGTGAAAAAATGTAACTATACGGGGTAGCAGAAAATGGGAAGTTACCTGAAAATGGAAGCTATTGATACATTGTCCAATCCGCCAGAATAATGGAACCATGACTTTTTGGAACTCAGCCATGTTAATTGCTTCCAGAATCTCTTCCAACTCACTTAAGAACATTACCTCCTTCTGACTATTTGTGATCGGCCAGTATTTCAATAGACCCTTAATCACGCCACCGGCCAACTTTGGCTCCTTCTCTATAAACTGTGTCACACAATACGACAGCTGCTGAAAGTAAACACCAAGTGACTTTGGCTTGTGCAGTGGAATCAACGCCCTCCAAAGAAAAATCTTATGCTCCTCCTTCAATGGCAAAGCAAATCCAGTAATCACACTCCCAAAAATCTCCAATAACTCCGCAATGCCATTATGCTTCTCGGTCTCAAATACAAATCTGTACAACACATGGCTTATACTCTTCCTTACAAATGGCCGGTGAACCATAAACTTCCCATAAATCCTATGCAGAATTGCCTTCAGACAATCCCTTTCCCTGGGATCCTCAGAATGAAACAAGTCAATAGTCCTTAAAATAAAGGAATGATTTATATACTTCTTTGCAACCTTTGCTTCCAATGAAGGTGAAGTCACAAACTTGAGCAAGAAATCATACACTATTTGCAAGTGAGACCACGCGGGATCAAATGATGGCTCAGAGTCATTGTCGTTTTCACCTAAATTGGAGTTACTAGAGTGATAATTAGGAGGAAAATCACGGAATAGATTAATAGAGCACATTTTGCATGCAGCTAAAATTGCAGGCTCCGAGAACTTTGGAGGGTTCTGCGATACGAAATCAAGAAGCTCAAGCAGTGTCGCTCGTTTGAGCTCATTTTCTTGAGTGTTTTTTGCGGGGTCAATGAAGTCAAACACCACGCAGCAGAGGCTCAACTTACTGATGAAAAGATTCAATTTTTCAGAGCTTGGTACATCTTTAAAAGCCAGCAGTGGTTCAATGCCGGCAATTGCACTGGCCGGGAAAACCGCAGCCCGTTTGACGGCGGGGCTAGCACCATTAGCCCGGCCTGAGCCAAGAGATGAGCCATTGATGCCGGAATTAGGGGTTCTTGCCGAATCTATATCCGATTTTGTGGATTTGCGAGGGAGTTTGCTCAAAATATGCTTAAACATTCTGGAATCTCTTTTCCCTTTTCAGAAAAAAATGGAAATAAATCGAAACTTTGGGGTTTTCAAATCAAAGGCATTTGGGATGAAGGGAATGGATGAAACCCTGATCTTGGAGAGTCATGCATGGATGACGAAAATTGGGGATCTGGAAAAGAAGCCCTAGATTGAGAATGTACTTCAGATTACAACATATATCTCATAAAGGCGAGATTTTTAAACAAAGGCTGAACCAAAGAAAGTTACTAAAATGCAGTGAAACCCTAGAAACCATCAAACTACCCATTTTTTCAAACTAAAATCAAGAAACTTATAACAGTCTCCTCCCTTTAAACCCATATCGGAATACACGCACAAACATGTGAATGAATTTCTGCATCCATTAATGTACACATCTACAAATACATATATGTGCGCGAATATATATAGAAAGAGAAATGATGGCGATTGTAATTAGTTTGAACAAACCTAGGATTCTTTAGAGAGAGAAAGAGAAGAAGCCACCGAAACACACACGCAGATTGCAGACAGATGTTGGATCGTCAATTATACATAGAGTTGTTTATATTTATGTGCATCTACTTCCTTATATATGTATGTATTTACATACATTGTATGGAGTTTAGAGAGAGAAATGTGTGCGTGTGTCAGTGGTTAATTATGAAAATCGCCATTGATGAAGGGTGAAGAGTTCAAAGAGAGGGATCGATGGCTTAATTGCATTGTTTTGTCTGTTTCCTTTAATTAAACCAAATGATGATTTCACTTTTCTGTGTGTACCATGAGAGGGGACTATGACCTACAGCCTATCCACCCCCATCCCCTCGTCCCAACCAATCCTCAAAAATAATATTAAGCTCCTGTTTGGTGCACATTTTGAAGGTAAGAATATATTTTTACTATTGATGTGATGGAGAATATATGGTTGAAAAAGAAAAAAAAGTTATTGATGTGATGTAAAATATTATTTTATTGAAAAATGTGTGATTGAAANCCACCCCCATCCCCTCGTCCCAACCAAACCTCAAAAATAATATTAAGCTCCTGTTTGGTGCACATTTTGAAGGTAAGAATATATTTTTACTATTGATGTGATGGAGAATATGTGGTTGAAAAAGAAAGAAAAGTTATTGATGTGTTGTAAAATATTATTTTATTGAAAAATGTATGATTGAAAATGAGTAAAAGAATGAGAATGAAAAAAATAACGTGGACCAAACAGGGCCTAAATTAAAAATAAGTTATTATTGGTTGATTTTTTAGTTACTTCTAAAATTAATGATCTTTATAATAAACTCTTATCGAGTACTTGTATCCGGTCTACCTCTTTGGCTTATTTGATTAATTGCAATGAATGGAAGCATTTATTCATTTGAACATATGAGTTTCAAGTTAATTATTTAGATCACCCGACACTTAACTCAAAAGAGAGCAAAATTTGTCGATTTCAAAGTGCATATTTGAAGGTTGCATGTCCGAGATCTTAAGCTTGAAGAAAGTTCTTTTCGCCATTACTCAATGCTATGAATAAATGATATGATGATTGCATACAATTAGAGATGGCAACGGACGAGACAAGATCCAATGATTAAAATATACACAAATCCATGCCATATTTTTCCATTTTTGATCTATTTATT
>CAIGRT010040605.1:0-10592 GCA_903798405.1 Fraxinus platypoda | reverse complement strand
AATGTCTTCCGCATGTATGAATTTCTAACTACCAATTAATTATGTGATTCTTCTTCTTAGCATGATTACTATGAAATTTATCAACAATGTGTTCTTGTCCACCGGTGATTTGGATAGTAGGAATTGACCAACGCCTGTGACCAACAATAGCTACTTGAAGCTTTACAACATTCTTTCAAAACCACACAAAACAAAGAAGGAATATTACTATTACAGATATAACATACAATCACGCGGGAACCACCTTGTATAATGGGTTAAGCATTAGAGCAGAAATATATTTGTTTATTTAAGTCAAGTCTTGAATATAGCCCCTCACATGTAGGACGAACTTATTTATATCAAATGTCTTGTATGTACACAATTTTTTGGTTGTATTATGATTATTTATTTAAATATAGTCTTCAACAAATCATAAATAAATAGTTTCATGTCTTCGTCTGCCTATTGCTCATTATTACTCGTACATATGCTATTTATATACTAATAACAAATCTAACATCACAGGTATTGGCGGGGGAAGAGGAATTAGTGGAGTTTAGGAGATTTATTAGTGGAGACCTGGGCAGGTGGTCATGAATAGGTTGGATAATAACAATTGTTATAAACCGAAGTGCAGCATGTAAAATTCCCATTTTCTGGAAACTATCAACAATCCATCTTAAAATATTTTTAAATTCTATATGTAAAGACAAAAAGGATATAGGTAATTTTATTGCCACCACATTATTTTATAGTTGCACCACTTTTTAATTGCATTAAAAGTCATCCATCTTTGTTTATTGTCAAACTTATGTCCCCAACAAATTTAGGGATCCATATGATTGATTTTTAGCCATTCAATATAATTAGATAAATTGAAAATGATAATCAAGCCATACCTTTTTATTGGTACAAGTCTTTTTTGAATGAGATTTTTCAACAGGTAGCCATGAAAAATCATATTCCTCCTCTAATCTTAGCTTAGAATTGGGTCTCCTATCCCTTTTCTTCACGTAGGGAACATTCTCACATCCTTGCTTGTTGACAACTAGAGTCGTCTGCTAGTTGATCTGATCAACATGTAATATATTTGATGAATTTGCATTAAAATTCTGTTCATTCTTCACATGGCCCTCATCCCAGTTCCCAAGTGATTTGGACTGTCTGGATGGACCAACTTCTTCAAGACCATAAATAGCTACTTGAAACTCTTCAGCATCCTGCAAAACCACACAAAACCAAAAAAAAAAAAAGACCGTTACTGTCACGTATATAAACCATCTGAATTGATAACTGGAGTTCAACATAAATAAAGATTCATGCCTTACTACTTATAATGTACTGTTCAATGAAGTAGCATTAACAAAATCCATAATGATGTAGATGTCCAAACATGAAATAATATAGAAACTGTTACGTCTCGCCACCGAGGCTCAATGTCAAAGTGCCACATAGCAATCCACGTGGGCAGAAAATCAACAGAAAAGTCAACAAAAACCTAAATGGTCAAATATAAAGAAATTATGCAAACTACCGAAGCTCGTACCGATGCACTTCCTCAACGGACGAAGCACTACAACTTAGGATGAAACATTGCCTAAAGAAACAAAGAAAAGAGCTAAAGTTCTCCACTCAAAGGACCAACACAAAGACTCCTCCCAGGCTCTCAATTCATCCAAAACTCATGACGTTGACGCTGCCTCTTACAACATATTTGAAGATCTTTTAGAAGTTATTGAAGTAACACTTGTAATAAAGAATGTCAAGTGTATCAGCCCATGTATAGGGCGGCTGACCCCTTATCAATATATAAATTGTATGAATAGACAGTGATGTGAAACCTCAACTAAGGAGACGAGGCCACGTAGTTCTGATCGAACGAACACCACGTCGGCCAAAGCACTATAAATAGGTTATCTTTGTAACTTATAAAGGATTCAGATTCTGGATTCTTAATCTTATATCTTGAACTCTTGAATATGACATGATCAGGAAATATTTACAAAATACTTTTGTGGATTATACACTCTTGGTAGATAAATATCTTAATACACAATCTTACAATTTCTATTCATATTATCTTCTATCTTTTCACATGTTCTAGTTAGATCTTTAGTTAGTTACTTTGGTTCCCAATTGGTGATCGTTGTTAGCGCGATCATCCTTGTTTCACCTGTCGGAATTCGAATACTTTTGTCTCTTGCTGTAAAGCATCTCCCGCGTTCAGGTCTGTCTCATTTCTTACCGCTCCTCTGGTAGAAACGCGTCGAAACTTGCTTAGCTTGGAGAGAGTGAACCCGACAACTATTGGCTCATTCTTTAGGGTCAACAGATTAGTGCTGTCTGTGGGAAGTCATACATCTAACCACGAAATTCCCGTGGAAAGAAGCTAGTAAGAAATATCTTGGAAGGAATTTTCTAACCCTTGAAAAATGAGTGTTCTTGAAGAAAGAACCATTGGAAAATCCAAGAAATAACCGTGTGAATTTTATATTCATTTGATCCTTGAAGAAAAGGAACATTTGGTTGGAGAAGTGTCTGTTAATATGAGTTCAAGCGGTGAAAAAACGCACCACGTAGGACGAGAGGACACCCTGAAAAAGGGGAACCCTCACATGCTATCCCAGCTACTAGCCCAAGACCTCACCAACAGCATAGACAAGGTGGGTCAAGAGGCGGAGGCAGGATACCAGCTAGACTCACTAGAGATGTGGCCACAATGGCTGCCAATATGATAAACATAACTCTGCAGAACATGGTTATGCATGAACTGCTGATGAGCATGCAGGGCCGAGAAGGTTACCCAGTTCCCTCATACGCGGCCCTAGGAAATGCATTCCATGTCCCTCAATGGTACAACAACGAAGAAGAAGAAGTTCAAATCTAAATGATTGGATATCACCACACCAGGATGGAAGTTCCCCATGAAAGGTAAGTTGAGGTCGATACCTCCACTAATTACACCTCGGAACGACCCCGCGAGGCTCCATTTAATTTTCCTCCAAACTATGAGCGAAAAGACATGATTAGGCAGTAAAAGAAAATAAATTATTGGTTAATTTCTCATGATAACTGATGCATGATGCCCCTATTTTATATGTTGAAATTTTTATTTTATTTTTTGTAATTATGAATTTGATATTGTTGAGGTTTTTTTTTTTTTTTTGTTACAGTACGTATGAAAATTCATCTTTAAATTAAAGATTTCTAGGTATTATACATGAAAAACTCAAATTCGTATTAATTGGATTGAGTTAGTATATATATGAAAATTAAACTTTGAATCGGTTAAAGTAATGCATATAGAATATTTATAAAAATTTAAATATGAATATGAAAATATAAAAGTGATATGCTCTTTCACTTTTTGTAAAGAAAGTCGCAGACTATCTCATTTCAATTCTTTTTGGAATAATTAAAGAGATACATAAAAAAGTAATTTTGAAAATATAAATATCTGAATTCTAAAGAAACAAGATGTAACGATTTATTTGCATATGAATTAAAGTGTTGGAATTTGAAAGTGACATGCTCCGTCACCTTTTTAATGGAAGTCACAATATTGATCTTCTGTCCACAGTAAGATACAAATATAATGACCACCACTGATGTGGCAACGTGTGACATGTTACATAAACGATTTTTTTTTTTTTTTTACTTTAACCCCATCCCTGATGTGTTGATGTGACAATGACACATCAGTGATGTGCATGCAACTCCACAAATAACGGTGGACATTACAACCTGATGTTCACTGTGGATGTGATATTAGTTCTAATAAAATTACATGGGTAAAACAATGTGTCTCGACTTGGCTAGACTTGATAAAAAAAAAAAATTCAGTTTGAGTTGTTAGTTAATTGTTCAAAAAATAATTAAATTTCGGTTGGCTTCATGAGAATCTCGCTAAATTTCAATATGTTTAAGAAATATTACTGAATTTTGTCGAAATGTTATTCATCCATCACAACTTTCTAAAAATTATCAAAAAGACCCTAAGTTAATAATAAATACTAATTGCAACTTATATTTAAGTGAACTATTTCTTTTATTTATATCAAATAATTATGATAATTATTTTGGTTAATTTGTTGTGGAGAGCTCAATTGTTTTGCGCATTTATAGTTATAACACAATAAATATAATAAAATATTGCTCATGAAATTAGGTGGTTATATTGCCACAAGTTTTATTTCATACATCATATTCTAGTTGCAATTAAACTCATCAATCTTTACTCATTGTAACAATTATTTTCTTCACTTTTTTGGTCAAATACTTATATTCAACCTTCTATTAATTAAAACGCATATTCTTGATGATGATTTATATCAAAATATTCTGTTTTCATACTTTGAAATGAGAGAAAACTATTTTTCGCACTTTTATTTATTTATTTTTCAAAAATATGATAAAAAAACGATATTTCAACAAATTTTTGGATATAAAACTGTTTTCAAATACAAAATGTATTAACTAATGTAAATTTTAAGGATAAAAATGACATGAAAATCGTTAAGGACATAAGTGTTATAATGAGCAAAGATTAAAAAATTTAAGTACGATTAAAATATGGGACAAAAAATAAAAATAGTGGTGTGAATATAATTACCTATGAAATTATTTATAAGAAATTTTAAATTCTACTAAGAATAAGAGGTTTTGAATAATTAAATAGGGTAATTTGCACAGTGGGTCTCACTTTTTTACCCCTATTGAAACTTAGACTATCTTATTTGATTATTTTTCAATCAATTAAAGTATGCATACAAGGTGTTTATTAAATTTTAAATATGAATATGAATTCAAACTTTAATTTACATTAAAAATTGACATGATATCACATTTTATTTGTCTTTGCATATGAATTAAGGTGTTGAAATTTGAAAGTGACATATTATGTCACTTTTAAATAAAGTTCCAAATTATCTCATTTGAATTTTTGTCAATCAATTAAAGAGATGTATATAAGATATTTGTGAAATTTTAAATAAGAATATGAATATAAATTCAAACTTCACTTTATATTAAAAAGTGACATGAGGTAACTAGAACAATATATACTTTTGAAGCAACCAAAGAGGTCATCTGACTCAGAAAACTCCTTGTGGATTTGGAGGTCGTACCTGCCCATGGTGTTATATTTTGATAACAATGGGGCTAGGTCTTATGCAAAAGAACCAAGAAGTCATCGAAGAAAAAAATAAATATAGCGAAAATATCATCTTTTAAGAGAGAGAATCAATTGTAGGATGATCCATTTACCAAGATATTACCACATGCTTTTTTTAATTCATCTTGAAAGCATGGGAACCCAAGACTTATTTCACACAATTTAGGTCAAGTGAGAAATTGTTGAGATTGGAGATCAATAGTGTTAGGAAATAACTGTAATTTATGAAATTCTTAGTTTGTTTATTATTAAATAGATGTTTTATCTATTTTTGAGTAAGTTATTCATTACATATTTGAGTAAGTGGTTAAAGTCCATAGATTGTTTTGTGGTATTACAGGATATGTACTTGCATAGAGAAGTGCATAAGATAAAACTTATATTTCGATCAAAAAGGTATTGTTATAGACCAGCTTGTAGAGGTTAACATCCTACTTGGGTTGAAAGTTCAATTACTTTACCAAATGTGAGCCACAAGGTCAAAATAATTAGAAGGGCAAAATGGTCATTTTCCCATGATCTAATTATTCTATGTCCGATGGGATAATACATATGGATAACAAATCAAGACTATATAAATTACAAAAAAATTATTGCAACATAAATTATATAACTCAGAGTAGGTCTTTTTGGTAGTTTTAGTAAAAGTTGTAGACTTAATTGGATAAGTAATAATAGCTCAAGGACTGCATGTGCAAAAAGGACAAATAGAAATAAAGATTGATTTGAACGCCTGACCCTATAAGTCGATTGCTAAGTGGAGCGACCAGTACTCAATTACTGGCATCTGCTGTGGTCGTCTATAGAAAGAAAAAGAGAAAATTGTTCTCTTGTTTTCTTGGTCTATTTTGTAATATTGGAGCCCTTGAGTTATTTATGAGATTCCCACTTACTAAGTGTAGTTTATGCTTTGGAAGAATATCGAAGAAGATTTGACAATTGATAGTTTAAAGATTGTAAATCAATATTCAAGATTCAAAGAACATGATCGAAGCAGTAGTTTAGATAAAAATTCAAGATTCAAGTTTGGTCACGCTTCAAAAGTAATTCCTAATTCTTTGTGTGACTGATTATTAAGCCCCTCTTTGTCTTCCATTTTTTGGGAAAAAATATAATTTAGAATATTGTTTTTTGAAAAATATGTAATTAAAAAATAGGAAAAAAAATTTAAGTTTATGTGTAAAATTATTTTGTGAAATAATGTGTGGTTAAAAATAAGTTGAAAAAATGAGGCTCAAACAGGGGTTAATGTAACGTAAATCCAATTATTCAGTAAAGACACAAAACCCTACAAAAATTAAGGGTTCATTTGGTTTATCTTTCAATTTTCAGTTTTGAATTCAATTTTAATATTGTTAAAAGCACGCTTGATTTGTCATTTTAAAAAATTATTTCTCAAAATATAAAACTAGAAAAAGCGTTTAGTTTGAATTTTTTGAAAAAATTATTTTATAACATTCTATTTCATAAAGTTTAATTATTCACTAAATATAGAATAATTTTATATTAATATATATTATCAAGTTATATACATTTTTAAAATTAGTGAATCTTACAATATTTTTTCTCGCTACAAAAGTAAAATAAAATCAATAATAAATTGAGTTCAAATATAGAAAATAATAATAAAATTAATAATTAATAATAGTAATAATAATAATAATAATATATTTAAAAAAATATTTAAACGCTTATTTTCCATTTTTAAGGTAGATTGTTGGAGAATATCAATTAATTTCTGGGGGGCATGAGTTAAGCATATAGTTGATTGCTCTTTGAGTGTTATATCAAAAATGCGTTTTGAATGTTATATTATAAGTTTAGCATTGTTTTCGAAAATGCATTTTCAGAAATATCATACAAACACGTTTTAAGCATTTTGTAAAATTTAAAATTGAAAACAACAAACCAAATACAATCAACCTAATAATTTACTTTTATTAGGGGTCGGGGTCTTATTTAGGAAATAAACATGATAAATGAGCAACTTATAAACTTAACCAAATAAGGGAATAAACTATAATTTGATTCAGCTCATGATCAATCATTGTCATTTTGGAGTTTGGAGGGAGATACCGTTTTATCCTTGGCTTATTCCCATTGTATAGAAAGGAAACCACAGAAATTGACCAGAAGAGATATAAACAGTGGGCACCATCGTGTATTAAAAAAGAAAAAAATTGCAGGACCCATGTGTGTGTGAGCGTTCTGTCCAAATTCTGTTGGGTTCTCTTATGTTCATATAGCACGTCTCTTTATCCTTTATCTTAATTAGCCATTTGGAACTCAATCTTCATAGATATTGAAAGTTAAACAATTTAATACAACAAAAAATTAAACAAAGAGTCGAATAATCATTTGAAATATCGATAAGGAGGGGAAATTTCTTTAACATAATCATAAAATATCTTGTTGATCTATGATTGATTATAATATTAAAGTTTTGATTATAACAAACAAGTTAATCTTATTTACTAACAAGTTGAATTCAAGTTATTATAGTTTTTTAAAGCATATTATGAAATTGATTGATAGTCGTCAAAAGATCAAAAGATATCATCACAATCGAACTCATGAAAGAGGTCAAGATCGAAGTCACACATTCAAGAACTTAAGAGTCAAACTTCGGAGTAAGATCAAAGACTTGATTTCTTAGATAAAATGTAAAGGTACCAACACTTTGATATTTGACAATGAATGCTTAACCTCAAAATCCTTCTATGTATTAAAAACAATTTTGTGCATTAAAAATCATTCTAATGCGATATTTTGATCAAATATAAAAATAACTTTTAAAATGATATTTGAACTTGAAAATTAGTTTTTATTTTGAAAAGTTAGTTAAAAATACTTTCTAAAAGTCCATACCCTTCAAAACCTTCGAATTGGATCAAATGGGGTCAAAACGTAAAAAGACTCGGTTGACCAGTCGGGAGAGGCGGTTGACCAGCTAAAAGAGGTGATCGATCAGAAGTTTCCAACGCTCCAAAATTTGACAGTTCTAACCTCTAGCTTTTACTGTACAAACGGTTATATTGGTCTTTCAGATAAGATGTGGTCAACCAGATGAATCATTAGAACTCACGGATTTTTTTGAAGTTTTGAACTTATAAATATTCTCACTTTTCCATTCTTCAGAGATATATTTTTTGAGAGAATTCTTTAAGCTTTCATTTGCATTGATTTCATTTATTTTTTCATATAAAAAACTTTGATTCAAACTCATTAATCATCCTCATCAAAGTTTTTTTTTTATCTCTCATTTTGTATTTTTTTTATTTCTATTATTCGGAAAAGAGAGATATTTCGAAGAAGATTTTTGAACTTATATTGTATATATTTCTTCTACTTCTTCATATTGAAAATTTTGATTGATTGAATCAAACTTGTAAAATCATCATATTCATCAAATTGTTTTATTTCTTTCTTGGTACATAATTCAATATAATCATTCATTAAAAGAGAGATATATTTTGAGAAGATTTTTTGACTTACATTGTTCTTATTCCTTCTTCATTTTCTTATTGAAAGGCTTTGATTGATTGAATCAAATAGTTAATTATCATATTCATCAAAATTGTTCATCTAATATTTAAACTATCATGCATTGTTATTTATTGAAGTGTTAGTCTTTCTTAGTATTTAATTTATTTGTATTATTTATTAAGAGAGAAATTTCATTGTAAAATCATTGTTCTAAACTTGTGGGTCGTATTGAGGTCCCGTGAAAACTCAATAGTACAAGGATCGGTGCTCCCTTTTGTAAGTCAATATGTGAGTCATACTAAGATCCTATCAGGCTAGCCCTGAGAATTTAGAGGCCCTAAGCGACTAATGATTATGATGCCCTTCAACATAATCATTTTTTTCACATGGGGGGGTTTTTGCTTTTATTAAAGTGGATGAATGTCTATGTGCAAAAATGTTGCTCAAACATATGACAAATGAAGAACGAAAATCTTGCAGAGAGTAGAAAGAAATACTACTTTTGCCCTACTTTTTTTGTTGTCTTTGTTCCAATATCAAGTTATTTTATCCAGAATCATCAACACACTCTGCAACTTTAGAAGTCCTTTATATGTGAACAAGACCTTTATTTGTTTACTCCAACTATTTGAACTTTTTGCATAAAATGGACGAAGATTCCATTGAATTGTACCATTTGTTCGATGCCAAGTTATATGGTTTCTGATCATGACATTCTTAGTAATTAATGAAGTATTTATGGCAATCAGTCAACCCTTAATAATCTGTGGACTTGGAGAGGGAGAAATCCTGATGTCGTGACTTAGTGGGAAAAAGAAAACCATAGAGACTTCAGAGGAAATGATTGTATTAAAGTAAACTCTTGGTGTATAATGAAGTTGCCTGCAAGGAATCCTATTTGTAGTTCTTATCCCAATTAGTTTTGTATAATTTCAATCTTAACTCTACTTTGTCTAAACCTATTTTATTTATTCTATACAAGATAACTAGAAGTAAAATGGATAGAAAAAATATGTTAAATTTTGAATTGCTATATTAATTATAACTCTCTAAATACATTCCAATCTGAACATCCATTCTTTAGTTTACCAGAATATTATCTAGCCTCCCAAAACAAACCTATGAAAATCCCGAAATCAAACTAATTAAAATGCAATAAGTCACTAACTATTCTAACAGCAACACCATCACCTTCACTCTGAGGCTTGGCCAAGATTTTCTTGGCAACTAATCTCGGCTGTTCAAATCCAAAACTTGTATTTATATCTGATGCATAACAGACATGTTGATCTTTCTAAAAAAAAAACAATGATAAGCCATGTAAACGAGAAAAAATAACACAAATATACCATTAAAATTAAAGATCGAATAACCCATCTCACCTTCGTGATTCCAAAGGCAATCAAGAACACCAAAAGGCCTCAAATCACAGACTGAGACTAAGTACAAAGGAAAATTTTTATGTATTCAAAGAAGAGTCTGAGAAACAAAGGAGAGAATTTTTCAACAAGGTGTATGGAATAGAGAAAATTTTTGGGGGAAGATTAGAATTTGGAGAGAAAGACGGTTGGAGAAGCCGTGAAGGAATTTGAAGGGTTTTGGATTGAGACAAGATTTGGGCTTTTCTTAGAGGCCCTTTATAGCTCGAGGCCCAAGGCAGTGGCCTTACTTGGCTTGGGCCAGGGCCGGCCCTGGATCTCGTAAAACTTAATAGTATGGGTTATATTGAGGTCTAGTAAAGTTCAATATTGTATAAAGATATGTGCTCCTTATTTTTAAATCATCGGAAGCGTTGTAAATTGTTGGATTTTACTATAAGTCAATCAATATAGTGAAAGACCTTACTCGTGTCAGAGTGTTTGTGATAACCAAAGAATAACTAACCAAGAGGGGGGTGAATTGATTTTTGAAACTTTTTCGACACATAATCTCAAAACAATACAATACACAA
>CAIGRT010040562.1:0-16560 GCA_903798405.1 Fraxinus platypoda | reverse complement strand
TTTCCTAAAAAGTTACTAATAATTTATTTTTTTAATCTATGAAGGTTAAACATTTAATTTTTATAATACGTTCACGATCATTTTTCGTTTATTATCTACAAATTTCAGATTCTCTTATCATTTTAGACGAACAATGGCATTAATTGGACGCAAATCAGTTAGATTTTAATTGATATAAGGTTTTAAAAATTGAATACCAATTGTGTTACCACTCTCAATTCTAGCTAAATAATCAAAGTTTAATAATGTTCAAACATTATTTCTTGTAANTTGCTCGAGGCCCGAACTCTGACGTCTCGTGCGGCGAGCCACTCCCACGCCCTTCTTCTGGAGCGTTTCTGACCGTTCTTCGGCACTAGCATGCTGGACAGGGCTTGCACGTGCGCGAGTGGGCCCGACATCTGTTGGCAACATTTTTTGGGGTCAACAATGTTCAAACATTATTTCTTGTAACCTCTTGACTAAATTAACTTTAAAATGATTTATAAGGATTTAACAATGTGATATTATTGATGAAAACAAGTCAAAATGAAATGTTCTTCTCCAATGTTCCGATGACTTGTAAGGACGGAGAATTAAGTGCAATTATTAGAGCTAAGAAAGTAGAGAATGAGTCGAGGAAAGAATACGTTCAACAAAAAAGCCAACTTAGGAATACGATAAGTGACCACGAGAATTTTGTATTAAAGTGATTTTCTTTCATCGTATCCTAGTAATCAGAGTTAAAACTATTAACCAAACTTATTATGTCATTTTTATTATGCGATTTTTTCCTCTTTGTTAATGATTTTACCTTTTTAGTTAATTTAAACACAAAATATAAAAGTCAAACTAGAAATTTTACACAACGAGGTGTATAATTTTTTCTTAAACCTTAATAAGAATCGAATTAAACATTGTTAATGTTAAACACAAAATATAAAAGTCAAAATAGAAATTTTACGCAACGAGGTGTATAATTTTTTCTTAAACCTTACTGAAAATCAAATTAAACATTGTCAAAATTTCATTAATTTTAAACTTTAATTTTATTTATACATTTTATGAAATTTATCAAATTAAAATAGACCAATCATTAGAGAAAGTCCAAAAAAAATACTACAATCGTTTTGTCACCATATTTGGTGGTGGTCTCGTAAATTTCCGCTGCCACACCCTATTTATGATCCGAAAATTACTTAAAACGGTCCCCTTGTCTCTAAACCGTTGACTGACTGCTCACCCAAAAATAAAATTTCGTATATGTACAACTTCACAAGCACAAAATACAAACAATCATGCTACACGTACACGTGGGGTTCACGGGGGTGGGGTGATTTTGCTGACAGACACTCACAAATGCAAAAGAATTAAGCTAAATGAACATAATATTTGACATAGGGGTTGACCGACCTCTCACATTGCATGTGGGTCCAGCCTGAATTAAATAATGTCGACCTCCTCCATGTGTGTAGGGTGTCATCCCTTATGTCAAGCATTATGTTCGTGTATCAAAACTCCAAATGCAAGGGATGGTTTTTTTTTTTCATTTTTTATTTTGGTGGGTATAATTTCTGTCAACCATTTTCCTGTACAAATGGCTTAACTCATTAATAACCGAACTGTTTACTTCTCCTTCGGTTCATTGTTCAAACTTTCCGTCTCCAAAACCCCCTTTTTTCTCTTTAAGCTCTGCCACTGGCAACTCAAATATAAGTGTAGGGTTGAGGGTTCAATTATCACATTCGCCTTTTTCTCTCAGGAAGATGAGTCTATCATCAGTTCTACTGAAACGTTTGCAATTCCAGCGGAGAATTATTACCGCAGTAAATGTCTATGGTACGAGATCTTTTACCACGACGGAAGGCCACCGTCCGGCTATTGTCTACAAACGGAGTCTCGACATTCTCCACGATCCGTGGTTTAACAAGGTAATTGAGTTTTGCTTGACTTTCAGTTGAATTGGAATTTTGCCGTGATCTTGAGATCTGGATATTTTTACAGCTAAGAACTTTTGTTTTAACAAGAATAGGTGATTGTTGAGCTTCGAAAGTTAATTTTCTATATGTTATGTTTCATAAAATAGGGAACCGCATTTTCCATGACGGAACGTGATCGTCTGGACCTTCGTGGGTTGCTGCCACCAAATGTTATGAGTTCTGAACAGCAAATTGAACGGTTCAGTAAGTTTTCAAGCACCACACTTTATGATTCTGTCGTGTTAACTCGAAAATGACATAGAATTGTAGTCTAGCTGTTGAGATTAGATAATTTTGTGGTTATATTGATTGCAATTTGCCTGTACATGGTCGTTAATGAATATTAATTAACATTCCAGTGAGGTTTCTGATAATCTTTGTGCAAGTGATATTGGACTTGGGCAGTGTCAACTGTCAATCTTCATCAATGTTTAGTGAATTGTTGGATAACTTATAAGTAGGGCATATGAGATGTTTTTCGCTTTTCAATAAACTATTCTAGATGATAAGTTCCTTTTTCCGTTCTATCTGCCTTATTTAATATTCATCCTTCTCAGCTCGAATGACTTGGTTTGACTTTCATGGTCAACTAGGTGGTCTTTAACAGCATATTTTACACTGATCTATTTACATTTTTAGGCAAAAATTCTAAATAATACTTGATGTGTATTTTATTCCAATTTATGTCTTTTCTCAAATATTACATAATTGATATAACAACGAACACTCAATTTGTGATGGAAGAAAATACTTCTCAAGAGCTGTATATTTTACTTATTGGAGCTCGAGAAACAAAGATTGCTGAATCACACAGCTAAGTTGCAATCACTTATAGTACCATCATTCTTATTGGGTCTTTCTTTAACAATAGTGGCTGACTTGAAGAGGCTTCAACTAAGTGCTAGAGATGGACCTTCTGATCCAAATAACTTGGCTAAATGGCGCATTCTCAACCGATTGCATGATAGAAACGAGACAATGTATTATAAGGTCAGTGATTAACTTTCTCTCTTTGTTTTTTTGTGCCTTTTGATTTTCTTTTGTCTCTATCATTCTCTTTAAAACAGCCAGAATATGAAACAACAAAAATCCAACAAAACTGGTTTAGTTCCCAATAAATTTATGAATCCATTTCACCATTTCGTTCTGCTCATTGCTAAATCTTCTAGAAGATGCAAGGCAATCTCAACATGTCATGTTAGTTTTGATATACACCTCCTTCTAACATGTTCTCTTGACAACACATAACCCTATGAGAGATTCCTCTTTAGGTCTACAATAAACAGTTCCCAACAACTTCAGTTGCCGTTCTCTTAATTTATGCTCAATTGGTGCCACCTACACTTGAGTATCAAGCTGTCGTGATTTCTAAAAGTTATAAGATGTGTTTATTTCTTTTTGAAGCATGTATGCTAACACCAAATCTTATGTAAAACCTAAGTCAGAAATAGTAATACTTTCTGTGTTACGATCTCCAAATCCAAGATTTCCAAGTACTTTTTTATATCCAAGTTACATTTCCTCCGCATGTCTATTCATATCACCCCAACAAAATCTTATTTTGAAAAATGAGTATATGTCAATCTATTGGCTTTCTTCCTAAAAAGAAATGGATGGACTAGCCAACACAGATTGTTTTGCAGAAGGTGTTTGAGTCTTTCACTGTTCACCACCTCTGTGGGTATTAACTGCCCATGGATGAGATTGCAAAGGTGGTTAAAAGCGCATGCATGAGATTGCGAACCCAAAACAACCTCTAATTACTTTATTGGAATAGGATTGTCAGAGAAGCTTGCATGACTTTTCAGAGTAAATATGATTAACTAATGAATGGATGGCACTGTAGTTGATTATGTACTGAATCATTACTTTTTTTTTATTTTTTTATAAATTTGACGTTAACAGGTTCTAATTGACAATATCGAGGAATATGCCCCAGTAGTCTATACTCCTACAGTTGGTCTTGTTTGCCAGAACTATAGTGGCTTGTTTAGGCGGCCGAGGGGGATGTATTTTAGTGCGGAAGATCGTGGAGAAATGATGTCAATGGTTTATAATTGGCCAGCCGATCAGGTTTGTAGGTCCTTACTTTTGCGGGTGCTTCTGAGTTCAATTGTCACATTCATCTATTTTTGGTGCTGGCTTATTAGCTATTGAGTTGAGTTGTTACATTCATCTGGCTTATTAGCTATTGATTTTACTTTGTCGTGCTAGAAAGGAAATGTTTTCTTAAATAATTGGATATAGTTAGGAATACGAATAATTTCTTTCCTTCGCTAGTTGATGTTGAAATAGATATGTTGTAATTATTTTTATATATTTAGGAACTACTGAGTTTCTAAATTGTCCGATCGAGCAGAATGACATTTGTTTTAATGCTTATTTGCTCTGTTGCAGGGACACTTCAATGAGGGTAACGTGTCCGTATCCGACACTTATAAGATACTTTATTATGAATATTTTTCATTTTTATTAGAATATTATATATTTTTAACTCAAAGTGATTAGTAAACAATAAATATGCATTCATATTTAAAAGATTTCAACAAAAATTATTATTAACATGCATAAAACTAAATTTATACTATATAAATGAAGAATTTTAAAGAATTTAATCTATGTATCGGCGACGTATCGTGTTAATAATTTTTTAAAAAATCGAGTGCACGTGTTGGACAAACGTGTCCCTGTCAGAGCTTTATAGATTATTTGTTAAGAATTACGAAAGAAACGATGAGCTTGATCAGATGTACTTAAATACGTATTTTATAACAGTCTTCCAATGTTTCTAGAATGGAGATCAAAGATGATTGTAGAAGCATTTCTCATTTAATAAATTCTTCTCATCTCTAGAGACGTGTTTTTGTTATGCACAACTGATCCTATATTTAAAAAGTCATTGTGATAATAAGAAACCCCTGAAATAGCATTGACATTTCATCAAAAATAGCCTAGCCATTTTGGACAACTAATCACTCGACTTACATAACCTCGTTAAATAGGAATGGTCTCCCTCTTGCTTTCATTATTATTTTTTTGTTCTTTGGTTGATGATTATGTTGACATTCCTTTTGATGATAGCATGAAAAAAGATGTGGCTCAGTATCTGGTAGTAACTTTATCAATGTGGTCTTTTTGTTTTCGCTGCTTGTTTCCTTTACCTGTTTCTCTTGTTTGGATATTAGCTAAGAATGTCAGAGAAGAGAGATATGCATCTATTGGCTTTGGTCGACTCCCAAAAAAGCCTTACAAATATCAAAGTGTAAATAAAAAGACATTGTCTGAGTGTGATAACCTGATAAAAATTATGGACTGCACATGTTCAAGTTTTGCTTAGAATATCAAAATAACACCTTAAAGGAGAATTTTGTTTGACCTTTTATTAGGCTAGCGGCCTTTCATTTGACATCTGATTTATTTTTGTGCTTGGGGAATAAGCTTTGATAATTAAAACATGCAGCAAACTTTCAGGAAGAATCTATTTCAAGATTTAAAGAAGAGAGTAAAGTGGTAATATGTGATCAAGCCTTCACTTAGTCTAATTTTTGTTTTGCTGTGGTCTGGTTGACTGACTGTATATTGTTTTAGTTTCTTATCTTCAACTTCTTCATTTTAAAAATTTCCCTCTTCAATTGTTTCTTATTTCATTTACTTTTTTCATATAGGTTGATATGATTGTTGTAACGGATGGAAGCAGAATACTGGGTCTTGGAGATCTTGGAGTTCAGGGAATTGGAATCGCAATTGGGAAGTTGGATCTTTATGTTGCTGCTGCAGGGATAAACCCTCAGAGAGTACTATCTCTTTCTGTTTATCTCATGTAAATTGCGTGCTTGTATCATATACATGTCTGTGGGGGGATATTTAAGATGGAATCCCAACTTGCTGATAGTTTGTCAACATTCTATCAATGGACTCTGGTACTATTCAAAGAGAAAAAGAATCACGACCAGGGATAATAAGACTATGATAGTCTTTCATAGATTGTTTGAGAAACCAATCCTTTTGAAATCTTTAATCTGACTCCAACTTGTAGTTTCTTTGAACTTTGAAATTTTCAAGAAGCAAATTAATTGAAAGATGGCAGCGGGATTTAGTCCAAAAATACTTGTCTGATCTTCCATAGAAAGGGTTCAAATAATAGGTAATTTGATATTTAGTTTCTCTATTAATTGATTTTCTGATATTCTTTTATGTTTCCAATGCTGCAAATCAGGAAACAGCTACACAGAAATCGAGACAATTGTCTATTATTATTTTTGTGAACAACATATGGCTCATTGCTTATATGATTTTCAGTGTTATTAACATTCTCTTACTGTATAATTGTAAGACGCTGCATTTTTATTGGATGCCTATATTCATTAATTAATTTGATCTTCATCTTACTCTGGATATACTTTGGTCCTGTTTCTCTCTACTTCTGCTATGTAATGTCCTTTCTCTTGCTTTAATAGGTACTCCCTGTCATGATTGATGTTGGAACCAACAATGAGAAGATTCTGAAAGACCCACTGTGTAAGTATCTTGTGTTCAACCAATCAAGTATATCAGAGAATCGCCATTTTAACAATTACTTATCAATGTTTCTTTATCTTTTTGTAATGACATCGTCAGGTTGATGTTTACTTATTTTTGAAGGTGATCACTATAATCCCATTTGTATACCAGTTTCTTGCTCCATATGTTTGGTTGTTTGGAAACTACTGTTTGATGTAACAATAACTCAACACCCTGAAAATTCTCAATTTTTTATACCTGTCAAGGCCTTGCTATTATCTTCCACAAGTTTGAGTTTTCAGATCAATTTAAGACTTGTTCCTGTCTATGTTTGGCCCTAGAATGATGTATAGTGTAGTTATTTTTATTAGCAATTTAGCATGATGTTATCTATGAATTTCTCTGTTATATACACACACACACACACATATATTATTCCAACTTGTTACCATCAGACTTAACCCAAGATTCTATTTATTCGCCTTGAATATCTAGTGATTACTGCGCCTTTCCTGATGAAACAGTTCTTTTAGTCATTTTCCCAGGTTACTTGCTTTGGTTGTTGATGGGTCTCGTTTACCGATGTTCCTTTTCAACTATATATCAGCCTATTACTATTTGCCTGCAGATTTGGGATTACAAGAGCACCGCCTTGATGGAGAGGAGTATCTTGCAGTAATTGATGAATTCATGGAAGCAGTATTTACTCGCTGGCCAAATGTGATTGTCCAGGTGTCTCTTTCATCTATCTTTCATATTGAGTATGACTTTCCTATTGTTATGTCTTGTTGATTATTTTGGAAAATAGAAGTATTTATGTTCTATATTTATGAGAAGATACTAATGCTCATTGCATTGTGTAGTTTGAAGATTTTCAAAGTAAGTGGGCCTTCAAGCTGTTGCAGCGTTATAGGAATGACTATCGAATGTTCAATGATGATGTTCAGGTGAACAACTTTATCAAAGCGTATTTTATTAGTTTATTCATAGTGTATGAGGTAAAAAAAAAATCTTTTTTTGTCACCTAAATGATAGTCTTCCGAATGACAAGTGATGAAATTCGTTCTGTCAATGTAATTTAAAGTGATGTACTTCTTTTCTTGTAATGTTAGAGAGGCAGAACTTTAATCTATCACGTTTTCAAGATGCTCTGTCATGTCTGGGCCATAGAAGGGCTAAGTACTTGCAAGTAACACGATTCTTATAACTGGAGCTGTTAGGGAGGGCCATGTACAGTTCTTTACATTTTCAAAAGATATTAGAAGAAACATTCACAGAGGAAGCATGGACTAGGACTTATTCACAAGTGCATACAACTTGACACCATCTCTCTCTCTCTCTCTGTAGACTATCATGCCTCTCCCTTACCCACACAGAGATATGCATGCACACATGCATATGCTTATATGCATAATCAACGCATATTTAAATATGGGTGTGCAATGTAAAAGGCAAATAATCTGAGCACTAGACTAATGAAAATAGAATTAAACATGACAATCAAGTTAACAAGAAAATGGACTTAAGACATTTCTAATATCTTACCATATTTATGCATTTCTAAACGTGAAGCTCTGTGGATGGTTTTATACTAAAAACCTGAATTATATTTGTATTTTCAAGGAAGTGAAGTTACACTTGGATTGTCTTTTGTTTCGGTGGATAAAATAAACTGATGATTAGATGAAAAGAAAATCAATCAAAAAATCTCTAGTGCAGCAAGATCACAAAAATACACCACAAATCCTATGCATATCGCTGAATAGATTTGAAAATGATATATAAGGCCTTCATGAGAGAGTGCAAGCTCTTACCTTGCTTGTTTTATGAATTACTCATCTGGAAAGTTCCTAAAGACCATGTGTTGAGCCTTAAATGTGAACTCCAGCGATTGCTATAAATAACCTTTTCTTTTCCTACAAAATTTTAGCACATCAGTTTGATGATTGGATGGGTTTGATTTACAGAAATTGTTGTGAGTTTTAATAAATTGCAAGTTATAAGTCATTCAATGTGAAATTGCTAGTCATGATGCATTCAATGTGCACTTTTGATTGGAAATCGTATTATGAACTTGGTTTAATGCAAATATCCTGTCCAGGGGACAGCTGGAGTTGCACTTGCTGGTCTTCTAGGAGCAGTCAGAGCTCAAGGAAGGCCAATGATTGACTTCCCCAAAATGAAGATTGTAGTTGCGGGGGCTGGAAGGTAAGATTTCTCTCTTTTTCTTGTCTGAGTGATTGGTTCGTGGTAGTTATACACCATTTAGTATTATTATCAAATTTTAACACAGTTGATTAGTAGAGTGATCAACTTGAATGTTACATGTTCTTTCTATCATCACAAATTGGAGAAGAATATTTAGGTTTCTGAATCAAATGGGACTGGTTGAAATGAATAATTATGCCTTAGAAAGTGAAGAGAAGCAATGTCATCTACATGATGCATCAAGACTGAAGCCATTATGCTAAATAGAGCAACAGAACTGCTTCCTTTAGGAGAATTTTAACAGTTGTAAATGAAAACAAAAAGGAGAAGATGTTAGTTACACAGTGTAAACCAGCTATTTGCACTGCAGGCCTATTAAAGTCAATGTTTTGTGACAGACTATGAAAGCAAAGAAGGAAAAAGGTTTAAAGAATGAAACAAACACTGCTCCTGAAGTGGTACAATTATGAATTTATAACTTATGTTCTTTGTGGTGGGAGATCAAGCAATGACTTTTAAATCAGATACTAATTAGGATGGCTGGATTAAAATTGGAGGAACTGTAATAATATTCCAAAATTTGTATAGCACAATTCCCTCGTAGTGGTGTCACTATCAAATTTATAACTTTGCCGGATGACAGATATATAACATCTGGTGGTATATGTTCTTTAATATCTTTGACTTTGAAGGCTTATTTTGATTTTCTGCAATTTTTATTTCATATTCCTGAAATCTTTGTTAGACATTACGACATCAAGGCTTTCTCAATGAATATGCTCATAATTGTTCTATTCATTTTTAAGTGGAACTGTTCAATGTGTTAAGTTTTAGTTCGAGGCTTTATGTTATAGTGACTTGGGGAAGCTCAAATTATGTTACACAAGGCTAGTGTTCTCACATGGTATACATTTGGAATACTTCCTCGTTTTTGTTTATTTATCGAGGCTCTGCTCTTTAATCTTTTACACTGCAGTGCTGGAATAGGGGTTCTAAATGCTGCAAGAAAAACGATGGCTAGGATGTTAGGAGATACTGAAGTTGCTTTTGAAAGCGCAAAGAGGCAATTCTGGGTGGTTGATGCTAATGTGAGTAATTTTATATCAATATTTCTGGTGAGATACTTTGTATATTTTGATTCTGTCTTGTCATGAAATTGACAATGTAATGGGAGATTCTAGCTGGCATCAATCACAGTTTGAGCCAGGATGAACTGCAATTTTAACTGCATCCAGCTAAATAATCAAATTGTTCCCTAGGATTTTAATAACTATTAATAGATTGCAAAAACTCACTTATCACTGGTTGAAAATTTTCAAGACACATCGAGGTAGTGTTGCATTCACATATGTTGGTGTATGAGTTCATTCGTCCCAGATTTACCCTGAATCAATCTGTACCTTACTGTTGAGCCAACTAATATAGTGGGCATAAGGGGGAAAACCTGATGTAAAAGGAAAACCAAGTCCATACAATTTTTGAGCAAGATCTGCGAAGGAATACTTCAAACACAAATGTGTAGGCTTCCATAAAATTCTTTTGCATATACGTCTCATCATATTTTTTATTATACATGAAGAACCCTGTTTATTGGATGATCAATAGTGATCCCTAAAAAATAAAGTATTACCCTCCATTTTTAGCTTTTCTCAGGAATTACTTTTTTCTCCAAAGCATGTTTTGAGAATCCTATTAGGAATCGAATTTTCCTTGACTATAGATTCACCCAGTTTTTCAATTGAATGTCTAACATATGGATATAATTCTTTTGAAAATGAGTAGTAGCTATATTACCTTTCGTGTTACCTGCAGAATAACTTTTTATGTGATTCAGGGACTGTTGACGGAGGCACGCGAAAACATTGATCCTGATGCTCGTCCATTTGCTAGGAAGGTCAATGAAAGTGAACGGCAAGGACTGAGGGAAGGGTCTAAGCTTGTGGAAGTGGTCAGTAATACTTGTAACCTTATAAAGCCTATGGAAAATTGAATTTCTTAAACTACGGGATGTATGAAAGGGTATTTTATAACACACTGCAGAAGAATATGTGTCACGTTGGGTGTATTCTCACTATAATTAGGCATAGGATTTCAGTAGTTTCAGTTCCCAATCTAGTTAACTAGAGCTATTATGCCTTCGTTATAGTTTATGCCTGATTATGAATTTATTTGTATCCTGTAAGTTGAAGGAGCTACACTTCATGAAAAAAACCATTGTGAATTTGATATCTTTTGCCATTTTGGCAATTATTTGGTGAACCTTACAGTAATTTAACTGTTTACTGAATTCATGAGAATGAAGGCACAAAAATTAAATGCCTATTCATATGGAACATCTATCCAAATTCCATGTTCTTCAAACCTACGTAACTATGTAGAGTGATTGAAATCCACTTTTATTCCCTTCAACTCATGAAAAGCTGATTTCCTAATAAAGTTTTGTAATCTGGAGCTGTTGTTGGTCCATTTTTCCCGTTCTGAACAATTAAACTTTTAATTTCAGTGTGTATGGATAACAATTTTCTTTGACCATTGAAATTGCTTCTTTTTAAGCTCCTCGTTTGAGTGATAAATATTTTACAATTCTAATACACTAGAAGTTCCTTAAAGATCTTTTCTTATCTGTTTCTTTGGGTATGACCTGACATATTATTCATTCTTTATTACTTTTGGTGATTATTGTCATTATAGCATGTGTGATCACCAGTTTGGTTTATATCTAATCAGGTACAGCAAGTAAAGCCCGATGTGCTTCTTGGTTTGTCAGCTGTTGGAGGCTTGTTCTCTAAAGAGGTAATAATTCATTTCATGTTTTCCTTTGGGTTGTAACAATTTTCCCCTTGAGCCCATTCCATCTCTTAAATGAAATCATAGAATGGCATATTTTTTTCAGTCTAAGTGATTTCTTTACTTCACAGAGTCGTTGGTTGTCAGTACCAGTAGTAGCATAGGAGTTGTAATTTTCAGTTGAACTGCTTTCCTATTTTCAGGTTTTAGAAGCTCTAAAAAGTTCAACTTCTACCAGACCAGCAATTTTTCCGATGTCAAACCCTACAAAAAATAGTAATTTACATGTACTTTTTAAATATTCTAATTATCATTTTGTTTTATACTTTTTTGAAAAATTTCTGTAATTTTTTTTTTTAGCTGAGTGCACCCCTGAGGAAGCATTTTCCATAGTTGGTGATAACATCATATTTGGAAGTGGAAGCCCATTTGCCAATGTTGATCTAGGTATGTATCGCAATTGTGTTTAATCCATTGCTTGCCATCATTTTCCTTGTGCAATTTTCTTGTCAGTCACGTACAGCACATACACACACACACATGCATGGCTTATGCGTTGTTGAAGCATTTGGAACAAGCAACTAATAAGGGGCTGCACAGAAAGAATCAGATGGACTCTAGTAGTGATGCTTATATATGTTCTGTATAGATATCCAGGATGTTGGGCTTCTGCCCTTTGTTAGCGTTTAGTGTCATGCAGAGTGTTTAGTTAAATGGTTTCTAAGAAGATCCCTACTTGTATGGCTAAGTCCTCTCTATTCTCAACATCTTTGCTGAAATGGCTTCCGTAAAGTTTGCTACTCGTATGGTTAATGTTCCCGAGGCATGATATGTAGGCTGGAAGTTGTTTTGAACGTACGATGTCTTGATGGTAGCCATGTTTTGCACATTACCTTGTTTTGTGAATATGAGAATATGATTTATATAGTGCAGATCGTATATCAATGAAAAAATTATTAGAAAGTATCGTTGTTAGATTATTCACATGCATCTACATGCCAAATTATATGTTTTAGTGAGTACATGTCCACGAGATACACGTGCATGCAGGTTTCTACGTGCATCCATATCAAAATGTGCGTCCATTTCAATTGAAGCATGGTTGAGTTGAAGTTACTTACAACTAAAATACGTTCTTAATATGCTCATATGTCAATGTTTATGTCCTTTGCTTCACGAATTTTCTCCTTGAAAATTATAAGAGAATACTGAACGATGTGGGAATATTATATTTTTCTCCGGGAAATATCATTCATGAAAACCACCTGGAATGCCTAGCATGTTGTATGCAGACAAACAGCTATTCTGAGGGATTGACTCAATAATTTTGCTGTCTATTCTCTGCTAATTTGTGGTATACCTTAACTGCAATGAATATGTCGCAGGAAATGGTCACATTGGCCACTGCAACCAGGCAAACAACATGTTCCTTTTTCCTGGGTTAGACACTTGTAATCTATACTGTAGAACCTATCTAGTTAGTCTTTCCTTTTTCTTTCTTGATTTTTTTCTGAATGTTGCTCGTAAATCATGTAGGATTGGGCTAGGAACACTTCTATCTGGATCTAGGATCGTCTCAGACGGAATGTTACAGGCAGCAGCTGAATGGTACTTCATGGATTTTGACTTCTAAATTGAATTTAATTAAAATAGACTTTTGAACACTTAATCTGGTCATTTATGTCAGTCATTATATCGGACCCAATTGTTGACTTGGCCAAAACACCAGGTGACTGGTTCAACTTGCAAGTCATTGGTTCAACTAATGAGTCATTAGACCGTAAACCTGGGTGAATATATTTTTAACAGAAAAATAACACACGAGAGAGCATTCATTCACTCGACTCAAAGTAGGGTTATATTGAAGTAGTTCTGTAACTTGAAAGAACTCATGTAGCCATTATTTTCAACTATGGTACTCACTAACGATAGTTTGATAATTACAGCCTAGCTGCATATATGACTGAGGAGGAGGTGCTTAAAGGGATTATATACCCTTCAATATCAAGGTATTGGTCTTGGGGGAACAACTACATTTTTAACTTGAGATAATTTTATCTTATTCTTTCAACTGTAAATTCTTATCTTAATAATAAAAATGTAATCAGAATACGTGACATAACAAAGGAGGTAGCTGCGTCTGTCATTCAGGAAGCTATAGAAGAAGATCTGGCAGAAGGGTACCGCGAGATGGATGGTCGAGAGTTACGGAAACTTAATGAGGTATGTTTTATTGGCGCAAAATGGTATGTGAAATTTCAAAATCTGTCTAATTCATTGGTTACATGTAAACTACCTGTTTGTACATATTGAGATTCTCTGAACCATCGCTCTTTAATTGGTGATCAAGTTCAACGTAGTATCATAGATCTTCTCAGCATCTAATTTTATGTAGTTCAAAGTTTACAGCAGACTTTATCATTGGAGTAATTATCATTATTTGCAGGAGGAAATCAAGAATTATGTGATGAACAATATGTGGGTTCCTGACTACCCAACATTGGTTTACAAGGAGGACTGAAGAACTCTTTTCCTCTCGTGAGTCTTCTTTCGTCTCATTGTTTTATCGCAGATTTGGTAGCTCAAATATTACCGCCATCATCAATATAAAGGAAACGACCAGGGTATGGTTCTACCACTCACCTGACGTTGTTTTAGCATATACTTGTCCAATAGTGATCTGTTGATAATCAGATCTTCAATAAAGGTTTCCAATTTCAAATTCATTGCCTGCTTTGTAAAAGTACATCTCTCACTTGATTTCCGTTTTCATCGTTTGCATATGCAATGGTGAAGGTTTGATTATAGTGAAGTTAGTATCTCGATGGGATTTTAATATGTGTGTAGAGAAATACATAAATTGGTGTGTATTGTGTTGACTCCAATTTTAACAATCATTTTTCTAGAATTAGTAATGGGATTAACCAACACTTTTATATAATTAATTAATGACTGCCCCAAATCATACTTGCACTAATATTGCTTGGCGGTGTTTTTACCTGTAAAATAATTGTCATATTTTTTAAAAATTAAAATACATTTTAATTTTTATTGAAAAATGTGACAATTATCCACTTTAACATGTACTAACACATTACATAGCCCACATTTGATAACAATTATTTGAACTCTTTTTTATACACACTCATTTTTAAATGCACATTCACATAATAAAATATTTTACACGGAAATTAAAATTTTTTTTCTACGTTTTAACCATACATTTTCCTGGAAATCACTATTCAGAAAATTATTTTTTTCAAATATTGGTTGTCAAATGAAGGCTTAGTAAAATGAGGTCCCAAAATGTTTGTCCAATCTTATTGAATTTGTGTCCTGACCTACCCAAAAAAGTCTTTGTTTATCATAAAAAATTCCTGCAAGAAAGGACATTTAGCAAAAATCCCGATACAGAACCCGTTGAAATTGCTTTTTACCTATTCTATCCTCAACTTTTGAGTTGAAATTATGAATTTAGCCCATCATTCATTCTCCCCCAAATTAATTCGAGGGTAATTATAGTAGGACTTTGCTACAAGTACAGGGATTCAAAATTCCTGTACTTACAGCATAGACACACATTTGAAGGGGGGTGGAAATTTTTGATTTCAATATTTTATACATGGGTCCACTCCCATGTGAGTGGAAATTCAAAATCCTAGTAAAATTCACCTGTACTTGAAGCAAATTTCATTATATTAACACAACATTTTTTTATATCTGCACATTTTAATTATAAGAAAGGTTTTCAATATTTGTTCATTTGACTTTTGTGTTCTCGAATTTTTTCTCATCATATTGTTATTCTTATCATTCAATTAAGTAACATATTGTATCTTTAATCATGATTTTTATCCAAATATTCTAATAACGTGCATTGAAAAGAGGCAAATATTTTGTTTAACTTTCGTATAAGTTATTTATTTCGATTATTTAAAAATACGAGAGATAAATATATCTTTTTCGTCATCACAACAAACATTTTGATGAAAAATTGTCTCTATGGACAATATGTGAAAATTAATAGAGGGTTGTCGATAAAAAATTCTAAAAGAAGTTGAGAACTTAAATGTAAAAATAAAAAAAAGTTTAGAGATATTCACTACAATTAACATGTGGTGTAGATAACAAAAATTGTGAGAATATATTTACCCTTAATCCAAATCCCTTTTAACACAGCATATTTGGAGGGTAAATATGAAATGAGTAAAGAAACCTAAAAAATAAATTGTGAGAAAGTGTCACGCGTTTTCTGTAACGTGTTTTATATCGCAAGTATACAGTGTCAAGTTCTGTAATATAGTAATGGAATTAAAGTGTCGAACCCTCATAAATTGTAATTTAATTCCTACTAAGTACTATTATTATTTCAACTTTTACTTTATCTAGAAAATCGAATCTAAAGTCAATATTTCTATACTAAATTAACATGGATGTGTGATAATTCAAGTAAAATGAGGCAAATTATAGGGGAGTTATCAATGTGAGAAGGCTTAGGGATTGATTTCACCTCACTATCGACAATGTTTTTCAACTTCCATAGTTACTTTTATTAATTTTTTCTGAATTTATAGACAAGAACCTTGGATTAATTCTATTCACTCTTGAGTGATGAATATAACTTATTTCTATATCTTAATTTCAATATCTCTATTCCGAATTAAAGTTATAGAAATTATCATGGACATGGTTCTTAAATTGGATAAGCCTCAAAAATTTTATATTCTGTCGAAATCTACAAAATTTAGGTTATGTTATTCTTAGATTACGCCTAAATCTCCCTTTCTCGAGTACTGAAATTTAAGACATCAAATCATTCAATTATTGATCAGGTAATTAAAAGTATTGCGCAAGAATCAACACATATAAATTAATGAAAAAATCAAACGAAATAACTATATTAGAATCCAAACATGTTTCAAGTTAAGTTACATCAAACTCTAGATAATAAAGTTAATTCATAAATACAAGAAACGACATTAAAATCTAAAATAAAGAACATGGAGAATAAAAGAATAAGAAAAACTGTTTTACCGCTTAAATTCTCCTCCGAATTGTCTTAATGATTCCTTTTCTTCTTTGCCTCCTAAGCCTTTTTTTTTTTTTT
>CAIGRT010040535.1:0-12015 GCA_903798405.1 Fraxinus platypoda | reverse complement strand
TTCATTTTAGTAGTTGTAGCTAGGCAAAAAAATCTCCGCAACTGATACTTAAAATTGTGTCCGCACTGGACAAATTCTCTAGCTCCGCCCCTGGATGACGTATCGGGGAGGGGGGGGGTAGTTTTTTTTAATTTGGTTGAAAAAAATTTGACTCAATCATATCTCACCACATCATGTATATGTAAATCATTATGTAAACCATTATATATATATATATAGCACAATTGGAAGATTTTCTCTTGCTAAAAGAAATTAATAGACCCCTACTGGTCTATACACAATTTTGTTGAGGATGTTACTGAGCTACATATCCTATTTTGTTAGTTTACTACTTACAATTTCTGGAATAAAAACAACTGCAAATATCAGGCAAGAACTTGTCTATCAAAAAGATTGCCCTAGACCTTTATTATATTTAACAAGGATTTTATATGCTCTGCATGTCAGTCCTAGTTGGTGATATGTTTTAGCATCCCCAAGCACTTATGACTCTAGTTGAATGTCAACCCTCGGATAATTTTCCTTTCATCTCACAACTGTTTAATAAATTGATAACATAGCAATCAGGTCACCTTCGTCGCCTTGTGGATGGGCAGTAGTATACATTCACACACGTTCCTTAAAGTACATTTGGTAGTACTTTTAAGTGCTAATGGATAGGTCTACGGAATGTTTAGATAATAAGTGACTAGTAATTGTGGGTTCTATGAAATGTGAATAAAAAATATATTGGCAAGTTTACATTATAACTTAAGCTTTGCCAATCATGCACTTAACAAATCAACAAATATGACTTTAACTAAAGTCCATGTAGGGGGCGATGCAAGCATCTATCTTTTCTACAAACTCTACAGTAGGTACTAAAATTTGAAAAACCTTTCACATAGCATTGATTTAATTAGTAGTTAGTATTGAGTTATTATATCTAGAGTCAAATTTTAAACCTAAGTTTGTAACTTATTTTTATTTTGTATGCAACTAGTAGTAGAATTAGTATCCACTAATTAAAAGTTTGCAATATTATTACTATCTAAGAGGTCAAAAATATGGTATTAAACACCTTCTAGTTGTATTCACTTATTCTAGAGGAAACTTTTTAGATCAGCCATCTCACTATGGTCAAAATATAAGATAGCAATCTTTTAACTTGTTCGTTTAAAAGACCTACTTTATAGATAACAAAAACTAATTTAATCCTATTAAAAAAGGCCACCAATCAAAGTAGAACTAACTCTCCACCCGACAAGTTGGGTGAGTTGGGAGAGTTTGGCCTCCAAACTTATTGAGTATGGAGAGGTTTTTTTGTAAGGGAAAATCAAAAGCATACTCACCTTTCTAGTTCGCATTAAATCCCTAAATTATTGCAACAAATCTTCATAAATACTGTTGCAACAGTTCCATTAGAACTTTCCTTTTAATGCAATAATCCTTTAATTACAAGAGAAATTTGGAATAAATTTCGATTTATTAAACAAAGACCGCAAAAGTTTCATGCAAAATTACCTTTTAGTAAGACTAGTGAATGACGCATACCACAAGCAATTTGATCAACATGCTTAGAACTGAAATACGAGATTTTTACTGGAGTACATTGCGATTTATAATCACCATGCCCAAGCTGACCAAATGAACCATCGCCACAGGTGAATACCAAACCAGTGTCTGAGAAAAGAAAAAGTAATCGATCAAGATCCTCCAGAATGAATGCTCAAGTACTAGGATTTAAGCCTTTAAAAGATTAACTTTTGTCGAAATTGAAGCTATGATAGGCTACTTGGAGATTCAAATGCCTGAATCAAAATTGTGAAAAATGCATGTAAGATGTAATCCAGTGTACGAATTTGGTGCCACCAAACATAAAGAAGTATTGAAAGGGGCATCAATCTCCCATTTTTAGCAATCTAACATCCAGACTCGCTAAATCAATAAATCACCAGAAAACAGGAAATCTTCAGCAAATATCTATAGTAGTAAGATTCTTTTAAAAAAATAGATTAACCAAAAAACACTAGGGCATCAATTTCATTAGCCTCTCTCTAAAAAAGCTTTCAACTTTTTAAGTCCCCATAAACTCTTAATTCCATTTCTTACAATTAGTTATTTTTACAAGCAGACGGTGAGAGCAGACCTGAAACAAATCCAGAGTGGTTCCAGCCAGCAGAGGCATGACTAATAACAAGGCCTTCAACCGCCTTTACCGGCTTCGGCTGTAAGCTATTAACCATTTCCCCATGGCCCAATTGCCCAGAAGTGCCTCTCCCCCATGTCAACACTCTTCCATCTACACCCATAAACGCAACCAATTATAGAGACAGATATAATGGAGGGTGAAAACCTATATTCCATTACTGTAAGTACTGTTAATCTGTATACAAATATACAATCAAGAAAACATCCCATAGATGGTAATCTTACACAAAACACACACATATAGACTACATTACCAGAGGTGAGTGCAATGACGTGGGCGCCACCGCAGGATAGGGAAGAGATTGGGGCAAAAGAGGAGAGAGAGCGGAGGAGTTGAGGGGTGAGCTCATCTTGAAGCCGCCCTGTTCCTAGTTGTCCTTCTGTACCAGCGCCCCAGCTCCAAATTTCTTGTTCCCCTTCTTCTTCTTCTCCAACTGTCTTGTATTCCTCCATCGCGTTTCACTGCCAACCAACAGAAACACTAATTTTGTTTGTGACAATTAGGATATTTACGCGGATAAAAATCAGATTTTTATTAAATTTTGATAAAATATTAATTAAAAAATTGATAAAAGTTGAATTATGGGATAGAAAATGAATTTAAATAAAATATTAGTTTAAAAAATATTATTTCAGTGGTACATCAAGCATTACATCGGGGGTTACACTCCCCTCACATAGGGATAGGGTCCACTCGAATAAAAAAATATTATTTTAGTGAGTCTCACCCCCCATGTGAGGGGGGTGTAACCCTTGATGTACACAACTTGATGTACAAGTGGTGTAACCCTTTTTCTAATAATAAATTTTGTGAAAAATATTTTTTGGAGAATGTGTAGATGGAGAAGTAAATAAGTTTTAAATTTACTTGCAAAATTATTTATTTAAGAGAATATTTGTTTGAATATGAGTTTGGGAAAGAAAAATTAGAAAACGTGTAGTCTTGTAAGTAAATTTACACACATTTCCATATTGAGACAAATACCCCTCTCTTAAATCTCGCATACGCCATCCTTGAAAGTATTTCAAATGCTCCAAGATCTTTAATCTCAGATTCTTTTGCGAGGAAGTGCTTCGAGTCCTCTAATTCTTTACATTTCGGTTAAGATTATGCACTCACATAAACAACAAGATCGGCTATTTTACAATCACTTGATCTTTTGTTGAATAGTGTGTGAGCAACTTGACTTTGACGATATCCATAATATTAGATAGCTTTATTGAATAGATCAAACCATGCTTTGATTGTTTCAACCGGTGTTGTCTACAAACCTTTCCAACTCTATAAACACCTTTAAAACCAAGTCACAAATCCATAAAAGTTTCTTCCTCTAGACCTTCATTTAAAAAGGCATCATTTACCTCTAATTGTCGAAATGGCCGACTCAAGCGTGCAAGCAAAAGACAGTAAAATTCATATGGAATTTATCTTTGCCATTGGGGTAAAAGTTTCTTTGTGACCAATCCCATATATTTGGGTAAAGCCATTGGCTGCGAGTTTTGCCTTGTATCCCTCAATGTCACAATCTGCCTTGCTTTTACTGTGAACGCCCATTTGTAGTTTACGGCCTTCTTCTCAATTGGCATATCAACAATGTCCTAAGATTTATTTTATCGACTTCTATAATTCCTACCTCTCACTAGCATGATTCAATCCTCTTGTTTGGTATCGAAATGTTCGGGAGAATAGTAGCAAAAGATCTATAATTTGGAGACAATTTATGGGTCAATGGATATTTAGCAATAGGATGTATAGTATAAATCGAGGCTTTAAATAATGACATTTTGTAATTCTTTTGATGAAAATAGTTTAATTTGTGTTATATTGTGTTTATTATGTAAAACTCATGATTTAATGAAGAATTGGAGAAAACAAGCTAAAAACTAGAGAAGAATGGCGAAATTAAAATTATGAGGACTAAATTACAACATTCCAATAGTCCTGTCGGGACATAAAATGAAGAGTGAATATGCTACAAACTCAATTGGAGGCAATTGGAAGCTAAAGAGACAAAATCACAAGTGAAAATGATCAAAAATACATTGTGAAAAGTTTAGGGACCAATTTGCACAATTGACCCCAAAATGTGAAGCCGTGCATACGCATACGTCTGCAGGCCATGCATACGCAAGATCCCATTATAGACCGACTGAAACTAAAATCATTCTACTATGCGTACGCTCAAATTATACCATGCGTATGCATAGCTTTTCGACATGGAGAAATACTTCCTTTGTTTTCTTGTTTCGATGAATTTTAGTATGATATCTTTGCATTCTTTATAACCTAAAGTCCATCCAGAACATGAAAGAACCTCCCCAAGACCTAAAACTCTACATATTTCATCTATTTTGGAGGCGAAAAACAGGGCCAACCATCAATTTTAAAGGCGGATTATTGCAAGATTGTTAATCCCTTTTTTAGATTTAGATCCACTTTCTACCATAATTCTTCATTTTGGGTGATATTATTTCATTCTTTTGTGTATAATTCATTCAGTAGGATGTTAAGCTAGATTTCTTCATTGTATTGGATGATTGATAAACCCTTTTGTGCATTTATTTTAAATCAAGACGATTAATTTAGTATTTCTTGATTTTGTTGATTAGTTTTGCAATCCCATCATATTTATTTGATTGTTTAGCTAGCAATTAGATAATAAGTTGCTTATTGTAGTGTAAGAATACTCACAATGAATTTAGCACGTGGCAAAACTAACACGTGCAGTTAGAATTAGGAATAATCTTTTGCAAAGATAAGAATACTCACAATGAATTTAGAACGTGGCAAATATTAGGAATAATCTTTTTCAAAGATGCAATCACTTAGATAACCTAAACTAAATGCATGATTTTCATATAAATTCGGACTAAGAATAGAATTGAGTCGTGTTAATCATAGGTTCCTGTGTCTTGGAAAGGAGCATTGAATAATTTAGCATTATCGATTGTTAAAATGCATGAGATTAGCTATATTGTGAACTAAAAGTTGAAATAAATAGCAATAGGGGGATTCAAGATTCCAATATAAGCATCTCACATTTGAAAACTTCATTTTTATTGCTTTAATTGATTAAAAGTAGTATACATAACCAAACACATTACTCCTTTGATGTAACACACACTCAAATTTAGTAAAAACTATTGAACTAAACATTAGACATTATTTCTCGTGGAAGCGATAAACTTAAAACTCACTATTTCTATTACTTGCACAATGATCACGTACGCTTGCAGGTTTCAACATAACAATCAGAACTTCCTAAGTGCAATTGGAATATAAAGGTCATGAGAATTTATCCTGAGAATTTTGTTGCGAAGATATAGGTTGGTGCTAGTGCTCTTTATTTTGAGTGTTCCGAAGTAAACAAAAGTTCATATTGAGATTCAATATGTAGTAGTTCTCCCCCCTGAAGTATAGTCTACAATGTTTCATAGGCAGTGGCGAGGTAATTGATGTACTTGGAACACTAAGAACAATAAGCTCTTGTTTGATTCCTATTTTTTTTCAAAATACATTTTTTTCTATCTATTTTTCAACCACACGTCATTTAATAAAATAATATTATATGCAACATAAAAACTTTTTCTTCATTTTTAACCACACATTTTCCATCATTCCACTATTCCAAAATGATTTTTACACACAAAAAAAACGAGGCTCAAACATGCCCTAAGTATAGTAGGATTTGGTGAAACATTAGGCAATGACAAAGAGTTCAGCATTTCCCAAAAATATATCCTTACCTCTCATTACTCTCCTCATGAAGATTATTTTTGGCTAAATAAAGTTGATTATCAAATAATTCATGCTCAAAGAGAACCTTTTTGGGATCAGGGTTGTAGCATTTGTGCCCTTACCGTTTAGGAGAATACCCAACAAACACACACTTGTCAACCGTAGGCTGAGCGATCTTGTTTATGAATATGAACAAAAGCATTGCAACCAAACAGTTCAAGAGGTAATGAGGTGAAGATTCGAATGTGGAGAAAAATTGTAAGCAAAGTGCTCATAAGAGTTTCAAAGTCTTCCAAACTTTATCGATGGTACGGACAAATTCCTCGCTTCATCCAAATAGTAAAAGATTCTAGCCACACTTAAAAGCCTAGTACTATATTGTTGAGTTAGCAACGTGAAGAAGATATAAAAGGTTTTAACTAAAACTCTAGTTAGCATTCTATTGATCGAGTATGAAGGTGTAAGGACAGCCGCGCCCCAAATATATTTTGGAATTTCCATAGTAAACATAATAACCCTAGCATTCAGAGGTTGCTTTCATTCCATGCCCACTCGTACCTCGTAATTTGCCTCTCCAGTTTTTTTATTTTCCATGTAATGTCCAGCTTCTCTCTATTACAAAATTTGCTAATCCACTGCCATTGATAAAATGCAACTGGTATATTAATTGCAAAATTTTCATTAGGAGATTTAGTCCCATCATCACCGACCTACAACTTTCTTCCCTTCTAACAGCCAATGAGACTTCTCTGGTGGGGATTCCAGACATTGAGAATCCAACAAAGAAATTGTCCCTAAGCAATAATGAGAACGAGAAGAAAAATTCTTCTATAATTCTGGTGTAAAATACTAGAAAAATGGATGATGAATTGCTGATTTTATCATTAAGTAACAAATAAAACAGACAAAAGAAGGCTGTTGGAGAAAAAAATGCTTCAAAGTTTTTCATACACCAGTAGACAGCAACAGAAACCCTAGCAACTGCAGAATGGGAACAAGAAGAACAATTCTTCTATAATTCTGATGTAAAATACCAGAAAAAAGGATGAAGAATTGCTGATTTTATCATAACGAATAAAGATTGTCAAAAACTCACAAAAGAAGCTGTTGATCTAAAGGACTGCCGGAGAAAAAAATGCTTAAGAGTTTTTCATACACCAGTAGACAGCAACAGAAACTTTAGCAACTGCAGAACTGTGAGAAAAATTGCCCAGAAAACCTAATTATGCTCTGATACCATAATCCAGCTTGCTTAATACAGGTTATACATGGTTTATGATGTTGAAAATATTGTTCAAAGTCGATAAAAACGGTTGTGAAATAATGTAGAATGAAAATCAATTTTGGAGGCCAAATTGGCTGCGATCGCTTAGGCCAAGGCAGGGACTAAAATAAAATCACTACCGTGAAGACAACTATGTGGTTGTATAGTGTTGAACTATGCGACCGCATAGAAGGCCAAAAGGGCCATTAGTGACCGTTTTGTTCAAATTTTTGGTGACTTTTGGAGGGTTTTTTGGCACCACTTTGCATGACCATGTCTATTGGCTATATACAGGTAGTTTGTGATCAATATAATGATGTTAAAAACATACAAAAACCATAGCCATATTCAAGAACAAAAATCATTCCAAAAACAACAAGAAATCATAATTTTCTTCATCATATTCAAATTCTTCTTTAGTGTTCTTCAAATTTTGGAGAATTACACTTAATGTTTTGAATCTTAATTCTTTACAAGGCTTGTTTATATCCTGCAAACCATTTTCCTTAATCCCTACAAGCATTATTTCAGTCCGAGAGGGACAAATATAAATTGAGGACAGCGATATCGTGTTCAAAACATCAGTGTTCGTTTTCAAATCCATTTCCTGGTTTGGTGTTTGGTTCGTTGCTTTCATTGGTGATCTTCATTTTTCTGGTTTTGGTTCGTTGTTTTATTCTCTGATCCCTCAAGTGAAAGTCATCAAATTTCTCAACATTTTCAAACTATATTTTTGCGATGGAGAACGAAAGCACTTTGGCGACGATCAAGTTAATGAATCAATACCTTGTACGGTTGGATCGCTTTGATGGAACGAATTTCACAAGATGGCAAGATAAATTGAAGTTTCTACTACCAGTGTTAAAGATTTTTTACATACTTGATCCAGAATTGGCGCCACTACCGGAACCAACAAATGGAGAAACTGATGCGGTGAGGGCCGGAAGACAGAAGCTCCAAGAAGATGAACTCATATGCTGCGGTCACATTCTGAATGCATTATCAAACCGATTATATTATCTCTACACCAACACGACATCAAAAAGGAAATTTGGAATGCTTTGGAGAATAAGTACAAAGTTGAAGAAGAATGCACTAAGAAATTTTTAATCTCAAGGTACTTCAATTTCAAATTTCTATAGAATATTCCCTTTTTTCCTCAAATTCATGAATTGCAAGTGCTTATCAATAAGTTGAAAGCGGTCAAGATTGAGATTTCGAAAACTTTCCAAGTGGGAGCAATCATTGCTAAACTTCTCGGAACTTGGAAAGGATACCGAAAGAAAATAATGCATAGTTCCGAAGACTATTCTTTGGAACAATTGCAGAAACATCTTCGAATTGAGAAAGAGTCGAGGACTAGAGATAAGAATGTCAATTCTTATGAAGGCACTTCAAAAACTAATGTAGTTGAGAAGACCGAGCCTTCTACTAAATCCGACAAGAGAAAGCCTTCAAAGAACTTTAACAATTCTAAGAAGAAGGCCAAAGGTGGTTGTTTTGTGTATGAAAAATCTAGACATTGTGCAAAAGATTGTCGATACTGAGAAAGAAACAACTCCGAAGAAAAAGTGAACTCCATCAAAGAAGACAACATTGTAGCCACCGTAAGTGAAATCTATGCTATCAAGGGAAAGGTTCCCAGTTGGTGGTATGATATGTGTGCAACAATACATGTATCATATAATAAGTCCTTATTCAAGACTTATTATGAAGTTGATGGAAAACAAGAGATTCAGATGGGTAACGAGGTTCGATCCAAAGTATTTGGAAAAGGAAATGTGGATATCATCTTCATTTTCGGCAAAACTGTTACCTTGACAAATGTACTACATGTCTTGATATGAATATGAACTTAGTTAGTGGAAATCTCTTAGGAAAACTTGGCATAAAATGTGTTTATGAATCCGATAAACTTATAATATCCCTAAATGGAAAATTTGTTGGAAAAGAAAGAATGGTCAAACTTTGTACCGTTGACAAATCTTTTAATAATATAGTGGATCTTGCTTATATCGTTAATTCATTTTTATTATGACATGCTAGATTATGTCACATAGGTAAAAGTACTATGAAAATGATGTTGAAATGTGACTTAATTTCGTTCAATGAAAATGATGCATTTAAATGCCAAACTTGTATAGAATCTAAAATGACTAAAAAGTCATATCAAAGTGTTAATAGGACTTCTAATATTTTAAAATTAATTCATACTGACATATGTGAATTGAATGACATGTTAACTAGAGGTGGTAATAGGTATTTCATTACTTTTATTAATGAACACTCTAGATATAGATATGTTTATTTGATGAAACATAAATATTAAGCATTTGATATGTTTAAGGTATATACAAATGAAGTTGAAAATCACCTAAGTAAGAAAATAAGGACTCTAAGAAGTGATAGAGGAGGTGGGTATTTTTTCAGTGATTTTAACTCATTTTGTGAACAACAAGGCATAGTTCATCAATATTCGGCACCTAGGACACCCGAACAAAATGATTTGGTTGAAAGAAAAAATAGAATTTTAGTTGAAATGATTAATGTCATGTTGATTTATGCTAAGTTGTCATTTAATTTATGGGGTAAAGCGTTGTTGAGTGCATGTAGGCTATTAAATAGGATTCCTTCTAAATTTACTATGATTTCTCCTTACGAATTGTGGAAAGAAATAAAACTGAACATTGGATATTTCAAAGTGTGTGGGTGTCTTGCTTACTGTCAAAATACGAACCCTAACAGTACCAAGTTAGGTCCAAAAGACATCAAATGTGCCTTTGTTGGATATGCTAGCAATAGCAAATCATAACGATTGTTGAATTTGGAGTCCAATGTGATTACTGAATCCAACAATGTAGAGTTCTTCGAGAATTCACTATCTTCGAATAATGAATTAAGGAAAATTAATAAAGAAATTCCCAACTCTAGTGGAACACAAGATGAAACATCTTCTAAAGATGTTGATGAATCTAGTGAAACTCGAAGGAGCAAAAGAACTCTAATTGAGAAGTCTTTAGGATCGGATGAAATTGACTCTCAACTTATTTTCTTTTAATCTAGTGAAACTCGAAGGAGCAAAAGAACTCTAATTGAGAAGTCTTTAGGATCGGATGAAATTGACTCTCAACTTATTTTCTTTTACTTAGTAGAAGGAAGTGAGAAGAATGTGCTATAAGAACAATTCTATTTGTTCTGCAAGTGAAAATCGATCCTAAAACTTATAGAGAAGCCATGAATTCTTGAGATAGCACTTTTTTGGAAAAATGCAGTTAATGATGAAATTGATTCAATAATGTCTAATAATACTTAGGAACTTGTCGATTTACCACCCAGATCCAAACCTATTGGATGTAAATGGGTGGTGTTTAAGAAAAAGTATAATGTTGATGGTTTTATTAATACCTTTAAGGCTAGACTAGTAGCTAAAGGTTATCGACAAAAGGAAGGAATAGACTATTTTGATACTTATGCACCGATAGCTAGAATAACATCAATTAGGATATTATTCGCATTAGCTTCGATGTATGACTTGCGTGTTTATCAAATGGATGTCAAAACAACATTCTTGAACGAGGATCTCGATTAGGAGGTTTATATGGAACAACCTGATGGGTTTGTTCAACCCGGAAATGAACGTAAGGTGTACAAATTAGTGAAGTCATTATATGGATTCAAGCAAGCACCTAAGAATTGGTATGAGAAATTTGACTTAGCTATTATATCATTTGGTTTTAAACATAATAGTGTNTACAAATTAGTGAAGTCATTATATGGATTCAAGCAAGCACCTAAGAATTGGTATGAGAAATTTGACTTAGCTATTATATCATCTGGTTTTAAACATAATAGTGTAGATAAATGTTTATATTCTAAAGCATGTGTTGATTATATCATATTTATATGTTGATGACATATTGATTATGAGTAATCTCATGGATGGAATAAAAGAAATGAAGAGATTTATATCTTCCACATTCAAGATGAAGGATCTTGGACAAGTGGATACCATTTTGGGTATCAAAGTTACTAAAACTAGTGGGGGTTATCACTTAAGTCAATCACACTATATCGAGAGTGTAATAGATAAGTTCAAACATTTGAACATAAAAGAATGTAGTAACCCTCTTGATCCAAGTTCAAAGCTAATAAAGAATGATGGAAGAGAAATTGCCCAACCAGAGTATGCAAGTGCTATCGGGAGTCTTATGTACGCTGTTCAATGTACAAGACCAGATATAGTTTTTACAATTAGTAAACTTAGCAGGTTTACTAGTAATCCGAGCAGTGATCATTGGAATGCCATTGGAAGAGTTCTTGGATATTTAAAGAAATCCAAGAACTTAGATCTACAATACACTAAATTCTCGGTTGTATTGGAAGGATTTACATATGCTAGTTGGATACCTAGCACGGGTGAAAGTAAATCCACTTCTGGTTGGGTGTTTACTCTTGGAGGTGGTGCTGTTTCTTGGAAATCAAAGAACCAAACATGTATAACACTCAACTATGGAATTTGAATTTGTAGCATTATCAGAAATTGGGAAAGAAGCTGAGAGGCTTAATGATCTAATTTATGAGATACCTTTGGGACCGAAGAATACATCTTCAATATCTATCATGTGTGATAGTCAAGCCACATTAGCAAAAGCATACAATAAGATATATAATGGAAAGTCTAGACATATGAGTCTAAGACATAACTACATAATTAAATTAATCAAGAGTGAAATAATTTCCCTAAATTACGTAAAGTCAATAGAGAAATTAGAGAATCCATTAACTAAACCTCTAAATAGCAACCCTACCTGTCATTACTCAA
>CAIGRT010040527.1:0-11014 GCA_903798405.1 Fraxinus platypoda | reverse complement strand
TAGGGTGGGTTTTTAAAATCTTATGGGCTTATTAGATTTTAGTTTAATTGGTTTAATTATTTAAATTGACCCAGCCCATTATTTATTTATTTTTATTATTTTTTTATGTCTACAACCATAACCTACACAAATACATCAACGATAGAATTTAAAACCATTCAATTCACCGAAAGCAAAGGTTATCAGCATGAAATGGATAAAAAAAAAAGTCTACCGAACCCTATAATTTTGCAAAAATTCATGCAAAATTTCCATTGTCGAGCTAATTATCTAACTGGTGAACATATGTTGTTAAACTAACCTAACCTTGTTGTCCGAAATCACCAAAAGGAACCATGCAATTACCATAATCGTAGTTACTAATCTGGTTTTGATTCACCAGAATATCATCAAAAGAACATGGTTCAATGGTCGGATTAAATCCAGTAATGGGGGCACCAGCAGCCAATGAACTCGAATTCTGTAACAGCATAAGATCATTGGCTTTCATGTTCACATTTTTCATTAACTCTTCCAACGCCGCCATGTAAAGTTCGAGTTCATCCAATTCAAGGCCGTCCACCGCCGCATCCCACCAGAATCCATCACCACCGTTGTCCACCTTTTTCGCCTCGTCTATTGCCTCCTTGCGCTTCTTCTCCACCTCTAACTCCCTCGAAACATGCGAATAATGACGATTATAGTCCGGTGTGTTCGGAAAGTTGTTTTCCACGACCACGAGGGCCTGAGAGTTGGATTCAGAACTCCTGCTGCTTCCATTCAGAAAGCGTTCGATTATTGAATCGATGTTAGGGTGACCAAAAGCAAACACGCGTTTGCCTAAAGAATGGACGATAATGGCGATTTCTGCGCCACTCAGTATGCAGAGTTCACTGGCTTTTTTGAAAAGCCCTACTCGGCGCTTGGAGAAGGTGACTTGCCTATTGCTCAGATTTTCGATTTTCTTGATTTCAATTTTTTTTCGGCCTTGAGTCGTCTTCTTCACCGTGCCAATGATACTACCATTGATCTCCATATTGATTCGCAGAATCTATTGTGTGTATATTTATTCAAGAAACTGGAAATGAACTTGAACAATGCACACTTGTATATATATTTGGAGAGAGAGATGGAGACTTGACTAAAGGAAATTTCGGCCAAGAAATATTTATTTACTTAATATAACCATTGAATCAAGGGGAATTAAGGAAAAGAAAATCAATTAATATACAAATTGATTGGAACTGTATTTTGAAATCTTGATGTAATAAATACAGAAATTTTCGAACAAGAAATATTTATTTACTCAATATAACCATTGAATTAATGCTTGAATCAAGGAGAAATTTGGAAAGGGAAATTAATTAATATACGAAATGATTAACCAGTCTACGAGTACAAGAAAAATGTACAGAAAATCAACCGAAAATACACTTGGCACATTTTCATTGGAAGAAAAAAAAACGACAAACAGCACCCTATTTGTTTTCTGACAAAGAATCCTGTACCTACAGCTTTTTTCTTGATTGAAACTGCATTTTGAAATATTGATGTAATAAATATATGTACAAGTTTTCTTTTGTCAATAACTAATATATATTTTAATTGCGTAAAAAATTCATAACTTTGACACATTATCACATTTATGTCTCAAATTTTTCCATCGCATTCTTATTCTCTCCAAATTTTCTTTAAGATAAAATAAAAGGACCCATCCCATTGTATTTTTGAATAATCAAATCAAATAATACTGCAAAAATACGATTAAATATTTGATCCTCATTTTATATCACGTTAACAATATTTTTGAACGAAAACCATAATTAAGGACAAGATTTTATGATCAATGAAACGTTGAAAATAAGAATGTTATGAGAAAAAAGTTGAAGATATAAATGTTAAAATGAGTAAAGATTAATGACCTTTAATTTAATTAAAATGTAGTAAATTCATAAAAACAAATATTGCGCGGATATAACAACTCTTATTATATAATTTTATAATTTTTAATTTAAATTTTTTACCAAGTAAATATATAATTTTTTATTGGTAATATTAAAAATAAGTGTTATATATAAGTAGAGTTTTTTATGATTTCAACAAAATATGTGAAAAAAAAATTGATTTTGATCAATTATAAACTGTTAATAAACAGTTGCCAAACTTGTGCTGGATCAGAATTCAGAATTGAACGAACAATTGACAAATTTTATATCGTATCCCTTTATTTAATAACGACCAGTCATGCTCAATGCGACGTACTTAACATGCCCATGTCCTTGCCTTGACTAGTCCAGTAGCTTCGGAACAAACAGCAGCATAACAGGTTCATTAATAACATTCTTTATCCTGTTACACTTTACAGAACTGCTCATGCAAAAGTGCATTTGCACTTCCATCAAATATGCTCAACAGCATAATTTTGAACTGGATGAAAAATAGATTTGAGACGAAGCACAGTCGACAATTGACAGAGAATCCAACTGTCAAGTCGAGAATATGTACATTACTCTTGCACTTATCTGAGACTGCCAGTACCCTGTAATCTGTATCCCTGTCCTTTAGCTGTAACAATACAACTTTTGGTGGCCAACCTTTGCCTGAAATGGAATCCAGAACCCGAATACAATTTCAAACGTATATATTCTCACATCAAATAAAACTCCAAATCCTTGATATTAAATAAATAATTCTCACTGAGGAATCTCGTCGCTAATGTCAGTTTAAGTAATTACAAGACGTACAATCAATTAAATCCAGACCGAAAGCACTTGGTATAAAGCTAGAAACTCTATGCACCACCACTGATGAATAAGGGGGGTACCTGAACTGTTGGAAATTGAGTTGCCGTACAACCTTCATTCCCTATAATCGTTTTCACTGTTTTTCCAAGTGTACATAAATTCAACGAATGAACAAATTTTCAAGTTGTTTTTGAATTTATGGCGCAGAAATCAATGCGCTGTGGAGTGTAAATTGGTAAGCGACTCCTCTATTCCTTAGCTAGTTCCATGCAACACCTGGTGCACTTGTCCTGGCTCGAGCCTCGGCCAATGAAACAGCCATGGCTAGCATCATCTGCTCCTCAAAACTCTCTGGAACGATGGTTCCTGCAACAGGTTGGAAGCTACACTCACCCTCATATTGTTGGGGGACTGCAGCAGAACCTGAATAGCTGGTTCCAACTTCAGTCAATTCCGATCTATGATCGACCCATTCTCCAGAATCCCTGGGCATTACCAACTGACTATCAGGTGATGCAACAATGGCACTTTCTGCGGGAAAGTAATTTTCAGATTCTTGTTCCTGGTTGGGAAAACTGCAACAGCCAGGCATGTTATATGTAGACATGTGGCTGCCATAATTTCTGGACTCTCCACCCGCATGTTGATGCTCGGCTAGGGCCGCTATTGCACAAGCAAGACCGCCAGAAGGAGTTGACGAGGAAACAGCCACTGGGGCCATCAATGTTGAGACACTTTGATCTTCTCCTGTGTATTCTTCTGATGCAGCTGCTTCACTATACGGTAGATTTTGATGCCTGCCACTCTCCTATCATAATTACACGTGCACAATAAAAAAGTACACGTCATCTTCAAGTCAACAAGAGGTCAGAGTAGAAGATTGAAGGTCAAACTTGCTAACATTATGAAAGAAACTGAATATAGTACCATACATTAAGATATATGCACTGATGCTCTAGCATTGTCTGAGACTGTATTCAAGACATAAGTACCTCATAGAGTCCAATTTTAGAACAAACACAGACGTGTTCCGATTTTAATGCTAATAAGAACATTTTAGTAGGTGTTTAGCAACATCAAGATTGCCAAAACCAAATATAGTCTTTCAAGTGAAGCTTACAGAAGGCTGTGAACTTTCTGAGTCCAACCATGAATGATTGATTTTGCAAATAAGTACCTGAATAGACAGCCAAATGGATTCCATAACCATTATATCCTCAAGATCCATGTCGAACTCGTCTTCCCTGCATTAGAAGATAGAATGAGGGTAATAGAGGAAGGATCTGACACCCAAGTTTATTATAAAAATCACAGGAGTAGCAATTGCTGATCCATTTATCAGCATAACTTTCTCATCTTTCATCTATAACTTTCTAAAACACATTCCCTTTCTACTCTACTGAATGATGTTTCTATATGAGAAAATTTGGAAGACATTTAAAATTCAAGCAAGCACCAGAAGCTCAATAGATCAATCCGATCAAGTAAAAGATACTGAGAGTTTTTGCAATGCAGATAGAGTTTGCCATTATCATTTTATTTATCGACTAAATACTGTAAGGTTGTTTACAATTTTTCAACAATGAGCTAAGATATTGTAATTCTATCGATCAGTAGTTAATTCCTAGAACATATTAGAAAAAATCAGAGATTAATTAGGCTTGAATTTTTATTGGCGCATCCATAAATTAGTTGTAGGGTTAAGATAACTACCAGTCTACCACTGACCTGGGGCATATTTTCCCACGTGGCCCAAAATGATTAATCTAAGTTACAACTTGAACTCACAACTTCAATTTATAAGTTAGCACCTCCAACTCCCCATATTTGACATGGGGCAGTGGACAATCACATACAGGGTCGGCACAGCCCCCTGATACTCTTGTTACCATCAACCCTAAGATTGACCAAGTACCATTTTAGAAAACTTGAGGCCAACCACTAGACCCCTGAATACACCAATACTGTAGTGTGATGAGGTAAGAACTTGGGACAAACTTTTGACCAGGCCTAAACTGGATAAACCAAGTTAATAACTTAAATCAATAATTCTCACTTGAAGTTAGCACCTAGGATTACCAACAATTCATGCCATAACCATGTCCAGTGTATTAGAGATAAATAGTGAGAGGATTGTTATGTTCCACAAGAAGCCCGTAGCTGACGAAGAATGGACAATTAAATTATAATGACATGTTTCATTAATGCTCTCTACCTCAACTCCTGTATAGTCCATAACATTCTTCAAACAATTGTAAGATTTTTAAAAAGTTTTGAATTTTGAAGAAACCTAATGATCCTATGAAAGTTCAATTATAAACATCAGTTAAAGGAAATGGAAGAAGCTATTAGCATTATGAAAATTCTCGCTTGGAGGATAAAAATAAACTTCAAAGATATCGGGGGACATCAAATGCATGGGAATTATATTGTAACTACTGAAACGTAAAACAAAATGGATTAAAAGTACAATCATGCTACATGTATATCATCTTTTACATCATTATTTATATCGTGCCACGTGGCAACACATCATTGGACGGTTTTTTTTTTTTTATAAAAAAAAAAAAAACTTTTCCCACCCACAATTTTTTGAAAAGAAAGGGGATGTCAAATTTGATGTGAGGAAAAGAATGTACATTTAGCATTATTGTTAAAAGTATCTTTTGTCGTAGACAACTTGTCAGGAGAACAAGTTTTAACAAAATTGGCACTATATGAAGAAAAAACAACAGAATTATAGCAATAAGTTTTTGTACAAAATTTTGAATAAAGAAATGTAGTTGAATAAATTACGGAGCGGTGTCTTGTTAAAAAGATGTCAATTTTTTTGCTATTTTTACAGGATGAAATTATAGCCATACCATTCTCCAAATCAGCTGTCAATTACTATCCTTTTCTCCTCCAAGTCAGTTGTTTTATCAAATCATTTTCTCTAGTTTAAATTTCATCAGGTTGGTTTCTAGACTATGTTTTTGTACTATATTTTTTGGGCTCTGGATATCCATGTATACCAAGGAATTACAAATTTAATCCATCATAATTCCATTCACTAGTGGCTACATATAAACTGACTTTAATTGTCATCATAAACTCATAAACCAACTCAAAACCATCACGCCAAACTCAACAAACCAATAATTTAGCCATTTTGTTCAAGGTTCAAGCGGAAGGAGAACCACCATGTAATGGCAATTTTACAGAAGTACAGTCACCAGTACATTCCTTCCAGTGAAATGAAGAACTCAAAAGATGATTCTTAATTGATATTTGTAGTCCTTTGAAAAATCTCTTAAAAGACATAAGAAGACTTGCCACTCCCAATGTGGAGAGAAATGTCCAGAAAAGATCCGTATCATGCACCAAACCAAAATTCGCATTCTTTCATTGTTTTTTAAACGAGCAATCTCTAAACCCAACGATGAAGAGGAAAAGTTGGATTTGAATGCAAGTTTTAGGTCTACCTAATCAAGTAAAAGGACAAGAGATGGTATTGGACAAGGACCTATAGACAGATAGCAAACTTCCTCACAGTTACAGCCATTCCATGGCAGGATCTGACCACTGCAGGGAGCCAGGGACTCAATGATGCTCTTGTCTGTATCTTGTTTTCAGCTAAGAATTGATTTAAGCATGCTTATGCTTAATTGCACACCAAAATTGATGTTGCTTTCAGGTTAATGGAGTATAAGAACGAGTTCCCCACATTCCCCAAGAAGGAAACAAAATGGTGTTGGCATTAGGCTATTTTCAAACTGCCAACATATTTGTTGCTCTGTCATATGAAGCATCTCCATGTGGTTGCTGAAATTAAATTGCAAACATCTAGATGTTATGATTAACCAGCACTGTTTGGAACCTCTAGATAGAATTGCACCACAACATCCTAAAGGAGCATCAAAAGCTCCTCAACATTCCCTTGAGTTAACTTCAATAATAAGAAAGTTAGCAGCTACAGAATAGGAAAGATGATATCCACTTTAGAAAGTTAAATTCAGCATATAAGAATTTATGACAGTTTAGCTACTAGAATTTTCAGAGAAAAAGAGAAATATAATGGACTGAACAAATCAGGTAACTCACAGGAAAGGGGGATTATAACCAAGTCACATATTACAGGAACCTGCTGCAACTAAATGTCTAGGCAAGCTCCTATAAATATAGTTTTCTATAATAATATTATTAATAACTAATATTATAGGAAGATACTTTTTCTTCAATCAGCTATTTCTTGAGATAATTATCATGTAAAAATGATAGCCACTTGTCGACAGCCACATCTTTCTAGACTGTGTGGTCCACACAACATAGAATTGCATAGAATCAGAACAGTAAATGATATTAAACAGTAAGTTCACAACCAAAGAAGATAAATACCTATTTTGCCTTGGACGAGAAGGTGGTCTTATTGCTGAAGCAGCACGGGATGCCTGAGAGGTAACAATTTCCTCACCTTCTACAGCAGAGGCAAAAGACGGCGCTGCAATGGAAAGGAAAATAAGTGAATGGTCAAAAACACAGCAAGAAAACCTAAAGGTGTTAACTCAGTCTCATGTCATATACCTGCTGTTGAGAAATAATCCTCACTTGATACTGTAATACTGCTTGAAGAACTAATTTCTCTTCGATTCAGTACTCTCTCCTCTTCATCCTGAAGTTCTTTCTGCCTCATCCTTATTTTAGCTTCTATAACTCGTTGTTCTTCCTGCACATATAAATTATGAGAACAAAGTTCAATTTGGTTGTCAGAATGCTCTCTGAGATATCTTAAAGAAGAAAAAGAAAAGCAATAATTAGGATAAATCAATCATACAATTTGTTCCAAGCCTTTCTCCTCCTTTGTCTTGACACCTCGATACTCCACAGCGTAATTTGGGGATTTACAGAAAGGACATCTACTAAGGTTAAGGTAACCTTAAACAGCTATAACAACACAAAATGGATGGGAGCATGTGATGATGAGCAAGTGCATACACCCACATATACACATACATAATCATTTTGATCCAACAGAAACTTAAATATGTAGATGAATCAAACTGAATGAAATGAAGGATACTGTGTAGGCCGAGTAGAATTCGGAGTTTTCATCTGCAAAAAACACTCTAGAACATAGAAACAAGTCAAAAGAATCATTAGACTGAGAATCAACGAATTCAAGGATTTTATCAATTTAGAACAATGTCATTAAGAACTACATAGTGCAAATCATACCTGTACAAATGCCTTTCATGCAACATCTTGACCTATTAAGACTTGGATAGTACTGAAAACATGCACAACATAAAAAGAAAATATTGGTGGGAAAAATGTCATCCGACTCATATGATGTGCTTTAATGCATTAAGAATACAAAATAGTCTTATTGATTCTAAAACTATGACAATTGTGCTTTGTTCTAGTCCCAGAAAGTAGAATAAGAGCTAAGCCTCAATTGTGGCATAACCGAAATTCAAACAAATATAATTCACTCAATGTTCCATTCCCAATTGCTAAGAAATTATAACGAACACATTTCCATTCCAGATTGTCATTTAACATAATTAGTAGGCTAAACTAAATTCTAAATAACAGTTCAATTATTTCCTACATCCAACTCTTTTGCCAGGGTAACTTCCTTTTTCATTTCTCAATTACTCAGACAACATATCAAATCCCCATTAGGATAAGTTGAACAAGGTGAATCCATAAACAAGTAAATTAGAAAAATACTCATGAACCAAATTTAATTAAAATAACCCAAAAAGTCTAGCGATAGCATATATATATATAACAAGTAAATTAGAAAAATACTCACAAACCAAATTTAATTAAAATAACCCAGAAAGTCCAGTGATAGCATAAACAATTAAAGAACAAGAAATGAAAAAAAAAATAAAAAAATAAAAAAATATATATATATATTGAGAAACACACCAAGAGGCAATCAGGACATCCTTAAAGATCGCAGCAAAATACTCTTGAACCAAGTTTACTTTTAAACAACCCAAAACAAGACATGATGAAAGAAATATAGCAAGAAGCAAATGGGTCATTCCTCAAGATCACAAAAAAAATACTCTTGAACCAAATTTACTGTTAAAAATCAAGAAAATCCAATGATAGCATAAAACAATCAAAAAANCAATGATAGCATAAAACAATCAAAAAACAAGAAATGAAGAACAAAATTGAGAAACAGACCAAGAAGCAAATGGGACATTCCTCAAGATCACACCCACATTCATCATCACCAGGGTAACAAGGTGCCAGCTTTGAGTCAAGAATGAGTTTTCTAAGCTTCTTGTGGTCCACATCTTTGTGTTGATACAATCCCTGAGGCTTAGTGTACCTCTCGTCCACCACTTGCTTCCTCCCCAATTTATTCCCCATATTAGGAAAAAAAAAATCTCCAATTTTCAGTTTCTTTTCTTTCTCAAGGGAAAATTCAATTTTTACACTATTTACAAGATCTCACTGAATAGAAACACGCATGTCACTATCCCAGAACAAGAAAGTCAGGAATTTGCAATAAACACAAATGGAAATGTCCTGCAAAACAAAGAAGTTCAGACAAAAACCATTACTTTCGGTAAAAATAACAGAGGCCCACTAAATTTCCTCAAGAAAAAGTATAACCTATCAAAAGAAATTGAATTAATACTCGAGGAAGCTGCACCTTGAAATGAAATCTTGGGGAAAAAAAAGAATCTCAGAGCAGTTTTCAGATGAAAAGAGCAAAGAAATCGATTTCCTTTTTATCCATGGATATGTGTATGTACGTTACAGATAGAGAAGAAGGAGAGACCAACGGCCGGGAAGAGGAAACAAGATCGGAACTTTCTCCCTGTTGATATCTGTCTATTTTTGGATATACATACATATGGCAGACTGTTTGTACATGTATTTATCTACTCATAATGGTGTTCTTCAAGAAATGATAATTCATTTTACAACAATTTTTGTTCACTGGAGACTGCCTAAAAGATTTCCTCTATTCTTTTCTTATCATAAATTAATAGTTTAAAAATCCATCCAAACATTTAATTAAAAAAAATTTAATAAAATGGAGACCAATATATGTTCAACAAACTAACAAACAAATATTTTCGAACTAATGTCTAGTTCTTTAGGTCAAACTGATCCGTGGAATCCGACTGACATGAAAATAAAAAAAGACGAACACGAAAACAATTTAGAAGCAATGACAGAGAGAATGATATTTAATTATAATTAGGATAAGATTAAGAAAACTATGGAAAGAAGCAAGGACGGTAGAGTGCTGAAGCCGGAAGGAATGCCCTTTCAAGAGGAAAAGTATACGCACCAATCTTATAATATTATTATTTAAGTACTGTCTTCTTCAGTTTTCAAAAGAAAAAAATATCATATTTGTTGCTTTGAAATATTGAAAACTTTTTATTTACATATCATAGATATGAATTATTAATCTCGTGTGTGTAGTCGAAGAGAGGTTTTGGAATAGCTTTCTACCTCATTTATTAATAAAATTTAAATATATACGAGGGACGTACTAACATGATCTTCATATTTTGAACGATCCAAAAACGAAATTTTTTGTAATATTCTAAACCATTCATAAACATTCTTTGCAAAAATGATTAAAAGATTAAAAATATGAATGCGATACAAGTTTGAACCCCGACCGGTTGGGAAAATGTGGTGTTTGGTCCACCATCCACCCATTTAGTTAGGGAGGGTGAAGCTGTTTTATTACATGTTAATTTGCCCTTCCGCCGCCTAATGAAACCTAACCACAATAACCTCCATCGCACTTACCAAGTGCCATGATCTCATCCTACAACACTACAAAATCTAAGACACTGTTTGATTGCAATGAATTTCATGGAAAATGTCACATTGGAGGAAAACGAATTCCACTTTGACCGTTTGATTGCAATGTGAAAATAGAAACTGAATTCCAAAGTACAATAACTTTAAACTGCATTTTCTTTATTTTCATGGAAAACGAATTCCTATGAATTTGATGGGTTTTTATTTTCCAACTCATTTGCCCATCAAACGGACCCTAACTTCAATATCTTTATTTTTAATGTGTTCTCACTGTTATTAACAATTATTTATGCCTTTCGTCGAGTTCAAGGTTGCTCATAACTTTTATTCTATGAATATATCTACACTTATTCGTACGTTTTGATGATTCAATAAATTGAATTGAATCGAATCGAATAATATTAAAAAAATAATGGATGTACATCATAATTCGTGATACATAACATGCAAGGATTTTTCTACTTTACCAGGTCTGGTAAAGGCCTGGTAAAGTCCTC
>CAIGRT010040484.1:0-13111 GCA_903798405.1 Fraxinus platypoda | reverse complement strand
TACACCCACCATTTCCCTATTTTGTCGCCAGTTGAACTCTAAAGACTAAAATAGTAAAATGCAGCCCCAAGTTTGACTTGGGAATCAATACACAGTCCAGATGGTCCAAACTGCACAATGCGCCATCTTGCTTCCTTGGGGTCATTTTCAAATCAATTGATGAGACGTCTTACACGTAGATTAGATATCTACTACTAGTCCGAAATAATGCAACTTCGAACAGTATGTTGTTCTCAAATTGAAATGCTACTTAAAATGGAAGTCCTGGTCGAGCAATATAGTTGGTAACTTAGTATATTAACTGATGTTCGGCAGAGATTTTGGTAGCTTATGTACACTATTCTAATTGGATATTAAGTTGACTACAGATAAGACGACGGTAAGAAACGTAATCTACGTTTGATACACAATATTAAAAAGGATCGATGGTAAAAATCTTGACAAACGCAAATAATGCCATTTGCAAATGCCTTCCACCCATGACTGTCCAGTACTGGTAAGAAGTGCCTACCCTCTCAAACCTGACACGGGAGAGGAGAAAGTGATCAGGAAGAGAGNCCAGCTAAGGCCCACTTTCACCTTAAAGATCAAGGTCTGTGAATGAAATGTCCTCTACTCGGTAGTAGTAGGAACAAGATGTAACTGATTCATCCGTGCCAACGAGAAGAGAAGGCGGGCTTCACCTGATCAGCGGATTCTGAGTGATCAGGAAGAGAGAAAGGAATGAATAGGTTTTATCTTTAGATAAAGCGGAAGCTCGTTCCTGGCCTCTTTGGCAGTAGCAAATCTTAATTCGTAACCCGCCAATCTATTTTTGGGCAGGAGTCAAGACCCGTGCTGCCTAGAAATCATGGCTTCCGAGTTTCAAATTCCTCAAATACTATTTGATACTCCCATTATTAAGAAAGAAAACGATAACGTCATGATCTCGCAATAAATTCCATCAGACAAGAACATAAAACCAGAAAGAAAACAAATTTTGGAGCACAAAAATCACACGATCAATAATAATTTGGCCATAAATAATTGAAAGGAAAAAACTAGTCACACTCATCGTGACTTTGTTTCCTTTATACTACTCGAAACAAGCATGAAATTTCATTAAAAATGGGGTAACTCTAACCTTTTCTTGTATGTAATGTGATCCTATAAACAATTTTGCAACTGCTCCCATTAACAAAATAAGGGAACTCAAGTTGCTTTTGTTGTATAGCCATGTGAGTAAAGAATCATCTACTCGTAAAAATCTCAGGCTCAACCGTCCTGTATAGCGTCCCCACGGTAATAAGAAGCACCACCTGCCCTGCTAGCTTGATCAATGAATACTGATCAAGCTATAGGTCCTCAATATTAAAAATTTGGCAGGCAATAAGAGCACAACCAGCAAATGCATGTGCTGAGATGCAACTAGCCGACTACACCGTTTCAAAGACTCTCTCCCAGCCTGAAACACGCCAGAAAAATGGAACTGACCCCGGCCCATATTACCTGATGCGATAGGCCTACTCACGACGATACCGCCATTTACTCCCTCTGGTTCCAAAAGTGACCACCAAACTTTGCGGCGCTGTTCTTTCTGGACTTTTCTTTTGGAGTCGAGCTCTTGACGGATAACATTCCGAACAGAGTTGAAGTACGACTTCATGTCGTGATGTCTTTTAATGGATCCTTTCAAACCATATGCAGAGCGATCACTCAATATCTCAAGTGGATGTGGCGAGTTCAAAAACATTTCCTGAGCAGCTCGGATCTGCTTCTCTGCCTCAATGACATTAGAAACCGGACAACTCAACAGATAAAGACCACTGCCTGAAGGAAGAAGATCATGGGTCGGAGAAAAATTCTCGTCTGGCTGAAGAAGTAAAAACTCTCCCATTGGAGCATATAAGAGCTTCTGTAAACACACGAGTGCATAAGAATATTTCGGTTACATAAACTTGACAAAATGTATAGCAACAGTTCTAACGAATGGAATTAGCCCATTACCTGGTTATTAAGGCATGGATGATTGCGGAAGTTCCTATTGACAGCCTTGAGAAACCTCACCACGTGATTAGGATAATTGCAAGAGAAAGCTCGAGGAACAATGTCTCTGTGCATTGTAATTGCCCGAATATGACTTTGAGGTAATCCAAGGTCGTGCAGGAGTCGATCCCCTCCACACATAATTGATGGTGCACCAAAAGTTATAACAGGAAGTAATGAAGAAACGGGCACTTCGCCTCTTATCAGCAACATGAGATTCAAAAGCAATGATAAACTTCCGCCAAGAGAGTGTCCCGTGAAACGGAATGTGGCCCGATCTCCATGAGATTTTAGATGAGCACGAACTTCAGGCAACATCTGCTCATACATCCCCTTCGCAACTTCATATATACCTCTATGCACAAGCACATCCAATCCCTAATGAGAAAATTTGTATCGATTCCTTAATTAATGCTATTTCCGCAGATATAGCTCATAATTTAATCCCAAAACATGAAGACTTCAATAAATAGTTCACAAGCTTGATAGGATATTTAAATATTACCTCAAAATGAACGGGCTCGAAGAGTAGATTCGCTTGCCATGATGCCATTGACTCAGATCCCTGCAGTAAATAAAAAACAGAATATTGAGCCATAATAATCCAGGCTGTTGATTAATCTTCAGTATACCAAAGTTCTGAATGAGCCATCAAATTAAAGAATCGCCTATAATCTCATACATAAAAAACCTCAGCGTGGAACTGCATTGGCTCCCAAATTAGATATATTACCGAAAAAGTACTTCAAAACATTTCTGTGGTCAACATACCTGAATGACAAAGAATCTAGTGGCGCTTTCATTATCATCGCATACAAACCACTCACAAGGTGATGCACGAGTCGAGTTTAGATCATCTGCAACAGCCTGCTTTACTTCCTCCTTTGCAGCAACTACTGCTGTCACCGAGTCAGTGGTTGCCATTAATGAAGCTACGTCTTGGTTTGTCATATCGACATTGTCTGTTCTTGCACTTATTTCTTCAAGAAAATTTTCTTCCGATGCAGATTTCGAGGACTTGAAGCCAAGAATGCTCTTCGTGTGAGAATGTAAATATGAGGCAGCAGAGGCAGCAATTTGATAAGCAGCAGATGCACTAACTCTGTTCCCATTCATCTTCTCCTTGCTTACGGTTATATTTCCTAATGCCTCATTAGCTTCAGTCCCCGCTGCCTTCTCGTCCTCAGCTTTCAATACCTGTTTTTCCTTCTCCAATGAAGAAGTTACAAAACGCAGTCCATGGTATCTCAGGAGATTCCCTGGCTGCACCAACAGAAATAAAGTTAGCCCTTCCATAGCAACTCAACCAAACATAACTCCTACAAAATTCATGCTTTGCACAAACCGAATCATAAACAACACGCTAGCAATAATACTTTAACATCAGTTTCCTCTCAACATTGCCAGTAAAATTTCAGAATTTATCTAAAATATCAACTTCAAAAGCAACAGTTAACAATTCTATTCTAACCAAGCAAGATTTGCCAAACCATTTAAAAGCACAAACATTACTAACAAAAACAATGAATTCTTTTTGCGAATCAATCTCAAAAACGTACTTTAATTTGGGCTATCGAATAAGCTAAATTTGCCAAATAAGACATCTGGGCATATAATCTAGCTTCAGCCAATGGCACCTTTTGAAGCATCTTTGAAAACGATTCTCTATCAAATTCAATTTTATTGTCATTTTCTTCATCAATCCCACATACGTCACATTCTCCATGTTCTTCACAGCAATCCTCATTCTCACTATAACCATTATATTTTCCGTCCATCCCCCCAATTTTGTCCTCTTCTTCCAATTTGGTCCCAATTTCTTCAACAAATTTATCCTCTCTCCCGTCTACTTCCTTCCACAAGGACCTAACATACAAAATCTTGAAAACCCAATTCCCATTCTGCACTTCTTTCTCTCTCTCTTTCATTATGATCTCCTCCTTTTCCTCCACCAAAACGGCGTCGTCAACCGCGATCGCCGGCTCGCACCGATTTTTACCTCCAGTCCAAAGAGATCTAAGTGGGTCCCTGAAAGTAAAACCCCACGGAAAATTCCTCCGCTGCGCTGCCGCCACCACCGACTTCTCCGACGGTCTTCCGCTGGCACTGATCTGAGAAGGATAGCTTGTTAGAACATCCATCCCCGCATAACCCGTGACGGATATTGGCGGCGAAATTCCCTGAATCCCCGCCTTTAAACACAAAGCATCCATTGTAAACAACTTTCCAAGAAAATAAAAAGGGTTTTTTCTCGATTCTTTGTTTTGCAATCAAGCTTTAAAGACTCTTCGTGCACGTGTAAGTATAAATAGCTGTAAAGAAACACAGTGTGGGGGGCCAACGTGAGATGCCATCTTTCTGGGCTATCTTTGAATTTTTCGAATGCTATTTTGTGATGAATCAATGAATGCTAGTAAAGAAAATGGAGAGAAATTTTAAGAGAGAGAGTTGGAGGTTTCTTGAGCGTTTAAAGTAGAAAGAAAACAGGTGACCAAACTTTACACTGTCTTTTCCTCTCTTCCACGTTTCTTTTGGGCATTCTTTTACCAAATTACAGCAAAAGCGAAATTAACTTGATTAGTGAAAAAGTGTACCAAATTTCTTTTAGAAAAATGCTAGACGACCCGCGGGGATGGCCGCGCCCTCATAGTCGAGGCGTGGATCCCACCCGAATAAAATAATCCCAATCCCCTATGTGTGTGTGTGTGTGTGCGGTCATCGGCGCGGTCATCCTCGCGATTCCTGTAGCTGAGCTCTTTTTTTTTATATAGATAAAATAATTCTCTAATCTCACTGATATGAGAAAATTAAATTTTAAAAGGATTGAAAACTAAAATCTTAATATATAAGAAAGAAGACATCATATTCTAATCAAGAAAAAAATGATTTTTTTTCTAAATGAAAAAAGAAAAAATCTTATTCTAAATAAGAAAAAAGAAATAAAATCAATCATATTTGGAAAAATCACTCTCTCACTTGAAAAAATCTCGATTGGTTGAAGAAAGAAAAATAATCAAAATGAACATTTACTTTGGTGAACAAGTAAATATACAAATTTGATGTATACGAGATCTCTATTATATATAATTTTACACGTGTGACCTTCAATCTTTATAAGGGTTCCTACAAACACCAAAAATGGGTCGAACAATGCATAGGGCTCAAATACCCTTCACTCGCGAACTGGAACACATTCACTCAAATGAACCATATCTTTTATATACCAAGAAAGCCTCAAACAGACCTAAGATCACTTAGGAACTAAATGTTTTCACTCACAAAGAATGAACAACAAGAGAATCCTCACATAGAAGAGAAATAGGCTAACTTAGAAAACACACAACAAAGGCGCCACCATCGAGGAAAAGAAAAAAATGCAAATGATTTAGAAAGAAACAAAAACTGAACGTCGTGAAGAAACTAGGGCCATGCTGCAACCCCATGGATCTTCGAATTAAAACAACGTCCCAAATGAGATCTCTCTCGGCACAGACACACCACTGAACAATAAACACTAAAATTGCTACTTTAAATTAACACTTTAGCAATATTGTACTAGATCAACGAATGGTATTTTGATTCTATCGAAGTTACTGTTTCTTTAAACCCAGACACCTGAAATATATGTTTGAGTTTGTCATTGCCTTGAGTTTGTTTGGAGCATCACAACCTAGTAAATAGGAGTAAGAAAAGGTTTTCTTAGCTAATATTAAAATTCAAGCCTCTTATTTTGTAACCTAAACTAATGTTATAAATAGACTAGACTCGTTTGTTCTATTGAACAATTTGGATTCCAATGAAGTCAATTACTAAAAAAGTTGCAAAATCTTTCATTTACCTGGTGAAAAATCAATTGATTTTAAAAAAGTAAATTTTCATATAATTTTTTTATACACTCATTAGATCATTTGAACATTGAGGTCATATTATTTTTTAAATTATTATGTGGATGGATTTTTAAAAAAATTAAAAGAATCCAACATTGAGTAAGTTTTCGATTATAATTCGTTGCTATATTGGCTCAGGTGGATTATGCACTTTGTCGGGATTTTACAGCTCATCAAGCCAATAACAAAGCGCGTGGATAAATCGTGCCCACGTTTGAAAAAACTTTTCTCCAGTGCCACGTGTACATGTCGTTCATGAACTATATGGATGACCGGTGACGTGACATTGCGTTCCCTCCAAAGTTGATGGAACACGCACTAAAAGAATGTTTGAGCCACGTTATTTTGGAAGAATGTACTTTTAAATAGTAGATTGCTGAAAAATGTATAATTGAAAAAGAAGGAAAAGTTATTGATGTGATGAAAAATATTATTTTATTGAAAAATGTGTGATTGAAGACGAGTAGAAGAATGAGAATAAAAACTTTAATGTGGCTCAAACATAGGATAAGTTCGAAAACAAAGTTTTGAATAATGAATTTTTTAAAAATGTGTGATAAAAAATAGTTTTAAATTTACGTTTATAATATTTTACGTGTGAATTTGTGGTTAAAAATGAGTATATAAAAAAGAGTTTTGAAATAAAGGATATCAAATGGGTGCTACAGAGAAATTAGGGGAAAATAATATTTTCAATAGTGATTTTTTAAGGAGAATGTGTGTAGTAAAAAAATTTAAAAAAGTTTTGAATTTATGGTGTGAATATATGATTGAAAATCAGTATAAGAAATAAAGAATTTTGAAATAAATGTTGTCAAACAAGGGCTTAGTTATGTTTTGATTTAGATAAAATTCAGATTTTTAATAAATTTTAATAAAATACATTATTAAAAAGTTGATAAAGTTATGAATACCTTAAAATGTATGATTAAAATTAATTATTAATTTTGACATTTTTTATCAACTTTTTTTTATTAAACCAAACATGATGATACAATGAGTTGCCATTGGCTTAACAAATTGTCACCTAATTTAATTGTTCTATATTGATGTAGAAATTGAGCATTCGTCAAAACTTACATAGCTAGTAGTTTAGGTTGTATGATCAACACAATAAAAAAAAGAAAGAACGAAAAGAAGAGAATTGCTTACATCGAGTATTTGACCACTCGTAACATGTGTTAAGTCCCTGTTTGGTTCACATTTTTTAGTCAAGAATGTATTTTTTTATGTGATGGGGAATATATAATTGAAAAAGAAGAAAAATTTATTGATGTGATAGAAAATATTATTTTATTAAAAAATGTGTGGTTGAAAATGAGTAGAAGAATGAGAATGATAAAAATAATGTGACTGAAACAGGGGCTAAGTCACTTATCAATATTGGCCAATAATTATTTTAATCAACATGTCTTCTTCTTCTTCCTTTATTTTATTTTATTTTATTGTGTGTGGTAGTGCCTTATATATCTTTATAATTACGGAAAGATGTTAGTGGAAAGAAATATAAAAAGTGTAGTCTTATTCCAATAAATTTTCAAAATTTATAATCAATTAAATTAATACAATTTAATGTAAGAGGGCATTTGTCAAATTCTTACTTTGGTGAGTTAAGGTTTAGCACCCTACAAGTCAAAAGTAAGTCTTACAACTAGCGTTGTTCTATACAACGACGAAAAAAGTAAGAATTCGATCAAGACCTGTGCATAGTACGAGACAACGAAATGTTTCATAATAAATGGTAACGATTCATGAACCAGGCTTCAAAAAAACTTGTTATGAACTTAGCGAACTTCTTGAGATTTTACTTACAAGTCCAATAATTTGTAGAACTAGGTTTACAATTAACTGCATAGGTAATTTTCTTGTACAACAAATTATGAAATATTATATAGAACTAAAAGAGAAAATTTTATGACCTCTAAATTATTTGCTTATTCTTTAATTTGTTTCACCCGTTTAATTTACCAATTCCATGTAAAAAGAAGGCCCAAAATTGAAAAACCTGATAAAATTAAAAAGAAAGAAAGAAAATACTAGCTAGACTCAAAATATATTCAAATGAAGTACTAAACATGACTCAACAATATCAATTGTCGAAACTATCCCATGCAAGTTTCTCACCCAAAAAAAGCCCAAACATCGAAAGCGCATTGTTATGGTTGGGCAAAAATCAATCTTAACCAATCAAACCGATCGACCTGACCCAACCCCACATATTTGGGTTATTTTTAGTTCAATTGGGTTAGGTTCGGATTAGGAAATAAAATTTTAGGTCGGGTTGGGTTGGGGTTCCGGGTAATCCATTAAAACCCAACCCAACAAATTAAAAAATATTAAAAACATTAATACATAAAAGCTAAAAACCTAATAATGAAATTTCTCATTTACCTCTCGTTGCTGCTCATTCGTGCCTCAGCCTCTCGACTCGATTTTTGACTAAACGTTTAGATAAATGAGGAGATTCCCAATTACAAGGTAGTGTTTGATGAATTTATCATGTATTTAGATTGATTTAACATGTATTTAATTTGATTATGGTATAATCTATTTAACAGGTTTTATAATAATTTTAATTTCATATTGTTCTATTGGGATGAAACTTAATCCCACAGACCATTGATCCAAACTTAATCGAGTTGGGACCTTTCAAATCACCCCTTTTAATGTTACCAAATTTGGTCCAAATTGAAATGGTTTCAAAATTTTAAAAATTGTTCAAATTCAACAAAAATGTCACAACCATTCGGCCCATAAAAAAATTGTCTAACAAAAGAATAACTGGGTTCAACTTGAATTGAACTTAAATCCAAACCAACCAACCCAAACCAACCCAAGTTCGGTCGGTTTGGGTTGTGTTTCAACCGTGAATGAGTTGGTTTCAGTTTGAATTATGTGAAAATTACATCCTACCCTATCTTTAAAGATCAATATTCTAAAATCAGATATCCTTTATTTAAATATTAATTATTTAAGTAAAAAATAATAACTGTATCCTGTTATTTGAGTGTTTCAAAAAAGAAATCTACTTCACTTCCATATATTTCGAAACCCCCCCCCACCATGTTCATTCTTCACCGAATCGTTATATTGCGACCTACGAAACAACTCTTCATTCACCCTTGATACTTTTTCGGTGTACTCGCGGTCGCCGTCGTTGCTCATTGTCTCCCAATATATAAATACCAATCAATTTCTATTCTTCTATGTGAAAGCAGCACATCATAAACTCAAAGAGTAATGACTTGATCAAGGAGTGGAAAGAAAGGGAAGAAAGTAGACGAGGTCTCAGATAGAAGAGGTAAAAAAAGGTAGATGAAATACATAAAGATTCTCCTTCTAAAAGACACAAATCCACATGGTTAGGCTCAACTCCAGCCATGAAGAAGGTAGTTTTTATTTTGTTCTTCATTTGAAGCATATTTATGAACCACGAAATTGATGGGTAACAAGTATGGATGATGTATTTTTCATTTGTGACATATTTTGCATTCAATTTTAGACATATGAATTGAGCGTGTGATTTTGATCAAAAGGCCGAACTATAGAAAGGGATTGTGTTGTTGTTGTATAATTTTGTAATTCTGATTTATGAAATATAGAAAGGGAATTGTGACATATTTATTGTTGTTGTTTGTGATCTGGCCATCCATATGTGACCAACGGTTATGTTATTTGTGACCAATATGTAGGTTTGGAGATTTATTATACTAGAGGATAGTGGTTTCCTAGTAAAATTACAATTACCCCCATGAATGGTGTGCTGACAAAATTCAAAACGAATCTAAAGGAAGCCTAACGGCTTATACTGTAGAATACATGTTTTGCCCACTTTCTAGAATGTAATGAAATTGTTGTACAATCGCAGTTGATACATTATTACCCAATGAAAATGAAATGTGGTTTAATATAGTAGAAAGATTTGTTAGATTCTCACTATTTCAAAAAGTCACAGATCATATGCATGCATCACATGTCATATGTACATGTCACATATTAAAGATTACATGAAATATGCAGAGGTCACAGACCACATATGATTGTTCAAATACCAATATGCATAGGTCAAAGTCATATATAGAGTGCCATGAAGCATATTCACTAATACACATGCCATTCTGTATAGGTCACATGTCACTTTCATTTTACATTTCATTGTTATTTCGATTGTATGACTTCCTAATTGTATATTATCCTTACAATATGATAGCATACAGACGTGTACTTCTACTATATACGTCCATTAGCAAGAAATGGGGAAAACGCCAAATTCAACACTACCATGACTAACTCATTGTTTAATGCCAAGCTCAAGAACATATATCCTAGTTTCAAGCAAGATCTAAATGTAGCTGTCACATATTCGAGATTGATTGATGACATTACTCGTGCACGCATTCCATTGAGCACTCCATNCTTCCCACCAATAAAGCACACTCCAGCTTGCAGTGCTCGACATAAAGAAACGAAGGTTACGTGTATTCGATTCCTCGAGGAAGACATACAATGATGTCAAGGTCCATCTTGGAATCGAATCGTTTGTCAAAATTCTCCCACACCTATGAACCGTATTGGAATCTGGAAAAAAAAAAAAAAGATTCAGATGCTCATGTTGATGATTCCATGGAGTTGAAGGCGATGCTTGATTTCTCCATTCCGCAACAGAAAAAATGGGTAAGTTTGTGACCACCACTTTAAACTTAAACATGGATTTCCATACCTAATAGACTGATGTTTCTTTTTCAAACACGACTGTGGCATATATGTGATTAAATATGCTAAATACATGCTACATAACGATATGATCCATGTCGATGAAATTTGACGAGGGTTAGAGCAAGACTGGATATAGAATCCTTTCTATTTAAACACCGGGAAATCAAAAAAGTCCACAAAGAAGGTTCAACAAACTAGATAAGAGAGTATCGCCATAGAGTGATAGTTGAAATGCATTTTGAACATAAATCCGAAATTGTAATAGATGGGAATTTAGAGTGTATTTTTGATACAAGTTTGTAATAACTACATACCTTTTACTTGGGATTTTAATTAGTTTGCATTTAAACAGTTGTTTGAGTAATTAAATTAAATTATTTCAAAATCAAATATTGCATATCATAGTCCACATATTTGTCAATTGATAACATGATACATCACATGTCACAGACTCTTATTAATGGTCACATGTTATTGTACAATGGTCACATCACATGTCATGAATTATTGTATAATGGTCATAGCACATATTTTCACATGTGACACACTACACCCACATGTCAAGATAGCAAAAGGTTACATAGCACAGGTCACAGACTATTGAAATTGTCACACATTAGTATATGAAAGGTCACAAATTATGGATTGTTGTTCATTAGTCATATATCAGTTAAAATTGTTCATATGTGCCACATTACCCCCGAAGGTCGGAGAAATTGTTACTCATTACACCCAAAAATCAAAAGAGCAAAATGTTACATATCACATGTCACAAAATGTTGAATAATGGTCACAACTTAATCTATGAAAGTCACAGATTACATATTGATTCAATACATATATCTGATGACATATCTAGTAATGAAAATTCATGTTCATTAGATTGTACACCAATCGGTATCATGACAGGTAGTTTTTCGCTTTCTGCAGCTGTGACCTCAAAGTTTATTGGATATTTGGAAGGGTCACGATCCATATCCTTCAACACCATGTATGACAACACGTTATTGTCACTCTTGATTATGATCGGAGGCAGATCACCATTCAATGCATACTTTATTGTGATCACTCTTGATAATGATCAAAGGCAGATCACTATTCAATACATACTTCATTGTTATCATCACCTTAGCAGGATCTAAATCAAATTCCGTCATAACTATATCCACAAGCTTCATATACCTGCAGTTACAATCGATCAACACCAACGATAGTTGTGATCCATTCAACAAACAAACGTGAATATATCCTATTTCTGCAAAATCAACTTAAATAATATCAATCACAAATCTAATTCTAAGTGACAACAAACGCATGTCACAATATCTTAGTCATGATCGGATATTGAATAGATGCAGATCGTATTTTCATATTAAATTACACAACATGAACACTAATGGTCACACCTTTTAGACAGTACATTCAATTAAATTGTATAGATAAATGTTACATATATCAATTCAGGATTACATACATCAAAATCAAGCCACATATGTATACATCTTATAATACAGAACAATATCCAATTATATAGAATCCACCCAATTAATGTGCACCAAAATACCATTTCAATTTTTTTAATGCATGTAACATTCAGGCTATTTAATGAAATAAACCAAGTCATTGACTCTTGCTTATAGTCACAACACAATCACTGTTAGTCGTAGAAATTTTCATACAATTCACACAATCACTTTGTTCACATACAAGTCACATAATTTATCTCATGAAAGTAGATATCGATACGAGGTCACATACATATGCATTTACTAATATGCTAGAGTTTTAGATAATACAGTAACATAAATTGATAGATTATTCATTAAAATCGTGACTTTAATTGTCTGATTATTGTCAATTCACGCAGTTCCGTATCATAAATTGATCTATTATTGATTAGAATGTTGAAATGGTATACAAATATGCGATTCATTGAATTAGAATGACATACCCGATCAATACGAAATTACTTATTTCAATGGTGATTGATGTATTAGAAAATGTTTCATGAATTGTCCGATTATTCGGATATAATGTGGCGGTAATCTTCAAATTGTGACTCTGAATTGTGCTATTAATGTCACTTCAGACTATTCTGACAACTATAGATGGCCAAGTTCAGATCTATGTGGCTTTTATTGTCAGTTGGGAGATGAATTGTATTTTTGGGGGGTAAATTTGTTATGATAGAGAGTCCGGCTGTTGATGGTAAGTTACCGCTATTTTTTAGGAACCTGTTTTATATAAATATATATGAATATCTGATTTTAGAAACTTTAAACTTGTTACCTTATTTTTGGAAAGGCCTATAGTTATGGCCTGGGATTTAAATTTGTGGTAATTACATGAAACCATACTTTAAGTTTTTAAACTTCTAAAATCAGACTGGAAGTTTAATATTTCCAAAATCAGATATTTTATTTTTAAATATTAAATATTAATTATATATTTTTTATTCAAAACCCTAATAATATCATTTTCAT
>CAIGRT010040476.1:0-11822 GCA_903798405.1 Fraxinus platypoda | reverse complement strand
AAAGCATCAAATATTCTTACATTGACAAGACAAGACACAAGTTACTTTACACCAAGGTCACATCAATCATTCAACCAAAGATCTTCATCATTGGTAACTTTCCACGTTGGTCTTCATGGGCTGTTGGAGAGCCTCGGGTAGCAATGCTGTCCTCGGAATGAATAGAGCCTGGGAATGAGTAAATGCCTCGGAATATACTTAGGCCTCGGAATACACGTTAAAGGCTAAGAAAATATACCCTGGCTCCAGTAGGTCGGTCCCACCGGTGAAATATGGTGCCACGTGGAGCTTCCATTTTACGAGTCGTAACAATTACTATATTTTTCAATTCTTGATTTGTTATCTAGTCACATTTATGCATTCTCGACAATCAATAAAACTAATGTATTTAACTTTCTTTTTCAAGATAAATTAATTATATTATATTCACGACCCGAATCTATTCCTAATCTGAATTCGAATTAATAGAATGCATTAAATTTCAAATTATTTATATGATTGACCCAAATTTATTCATAGTCCGAATTCGAATGAACAAAATGCATTAAATTTCAGATTATCTATGTGACTGCATACGTGACAAATATTATTCTTAACATTTATGACACAAAATGATTTTGCCGTATTCTAAATTTATTGTGGGTCTCCCAACACTACAATAAAGAACTAATTATCTAATTGATGACCAAATAATTAAATAATACAATGGATATGCAAAATTAGAATAAATCCGTTTGGCGCCCTTGCCATCAAGCAGATCTCGCAAAATTAATCAAGAAATGCAAAAATTAAACCAAATTACTAATCTTAAATTAAAATAAATAAACAATAGGGTTCAACCACACATTTCATATTTTTTTTTTATCAAAATCTACTAAAAATTTGTCTTTACCTAATCCAATAGGGGCTAAATATAATGGTAATGAATGAAAGATAAATCTAAGGGATATCAATTAAAATTGGAATAGATGACCATGAGAGTTACAATTCCTCGAAAAGTATTGTATTAGATATAATGAATAAGATGTTAATAGGAAAACAATATATCAATGAACACCACCTTTTTATCATCGAGCTCAAGCCCCATGTTATAGGTGCAGGGGATGGAGTTCTACCAAGAGGGCATGTATTATCAACCTGAGTTTCAACTCCCTCGATACCACCATTTTACACATGGTCTGAATGAATGACAATTGTGACCGTACAAAGTTCAAAAACAACGACATGTTCTTAATGTAGCCATTACATCCAAGCCATACAAGTTGGTTGAGTTGTTTCAGATAATTTCGCTCTCAAATCAAGTTTTTAATTTGCATTTTAAAGACTATCTATCAAATGCAAACATATTTCACACTAAACCAAGTAAAGAATTTCTTCTCTAGTTGCATATTAGCATATGACTAAGAGAGTGAGTGCAATCTCAAATACTTAAATACATACATAAGCTAAGATCCCATATAAGAAATTGTCAACTAAATCCAAACTATGCCATGTGCACTTCATAATCCTTTAGCCCTTGTATTGATATTTTTCAATGCCACGCACCATTTTCCACTGCAGACACCTACAAATTTAAAAATGAAGAAAAAATATTGAGAAATACAGGAAACATATAAAATAAACAGAATTCAGCATGTCAATTCACGTTGCTTTTATGTGTTTGTTTGGCTAAGCTTTAAAAGACAAGAGTTACTTGTAACTTCCTCCTTCAAAACATACTTGGACATTACTTTCTTACTTTCAAGTAAACATATGTTACTCGTTTTGAAAGTATTTCTTACCTTTCTATCAAAATAAGTAACTTCTGCAAGGTAGTGAGTTTGGATAAAGGAGGCCAGTTTTAGCATCAAACGCAAAAATGGACCCTATAAACTTGGAACCTGAGAGGATCAGCCCTTGCCAGAGATCAGACAGAAGTTCATGCAAGCACCGGTTACGATGTATTTGGTGAATTGGTTGGGACACTAATGGATAGTATTGAAAAAGAAAAGAAGCTAAAATCTTGTCGTTATAGTGTCAAGTCCTTATCCAATCATGTCTAATACAGTGTATAACACGCCATTATTGTCTATATACTAAGGAAGCAAACCACCCTGAAGTATGAATTTTACGCCTCCATATTTTCCAAAACAATTTCAATAAAAATATCTTTAGTACCAAAAACCAAGCGGAAGATGAAAGATTTCACTAAGAATCACAGTTACCAATAAATATATGAAAAGAGAAAGTAGCACGAGATGAGGGCACTTCTAAATGAAAAGAGAAGAAAAAGAGACTGGACTTCCAGTTCTTTCTTTTTACAGTTCCTCTAACTACGAAAATTTTCTTGTTTCTGCATCCAGTTCATTCCAAACTGAGAAATTTTATTGGAGAACAAAATTACTAAATCAAGCAAAGAATTGAAGAAATGAAAATAATAGGTAAATTTGTGCAACTTTAATAATAAGTGAAAACAACAAGAAAACCAACTCTAAATTCTTTGATTCGTTCTTATTATACACAAGACTTTACATAGAGATCATATACAAAGAACAGTATGAGCAATATACTACTTCGACAAGGTTTTGCCATCCCTTTGAAAAGTAGAATGGCTAGATATCGAACTCTTGCAAAATATCTTGACAAACTGTAAAATTGCCTACCATTATTTCAACAAAACACTATTTCTACGAAAACCTTTTGAGTGCAAAAAATGGCACAAACGTAGCAATGCTGAGCACATTGTAGGATTAGGGTGGGGCCAACAACCAATACGAGAGTTTAGTGATTTCTGGTCAGGACACTACAGATCAGAGAAAAATCAAGTTATATTATTTGATACACAGTTCAAGAAACAAGAAATTATTGTGGTGGAGATATTCATGCTCGACAGTTACACAATGCATCTTCAGGCAAGAATTCAAGGGTGGTTTTGGTATGGATTGCTTGGAAAAGAATGAACAAGAACAAGGACTAAATTTGAATGGATCTGAAAGCATTTAGAAACAAAGAATTCTGACCTGTTCAGGGACTGATGGCTGTATTTGGTAAATAGGAGAATATAATTGTTTATGTTGTAACGAAAAATTACCTAAATATTTATAGACTTCTAAGAATAAACCAATGTTTGAAAAAGTATAATTGTGTATTAAGGCATTTTTCCTTCTCAAGGTGAGGAATAAGCCTAGAGGCATTTTGAGACGCAAGCCCCTCAAACCAAAAAAATGTCAAAAATTTATTAAAATGTAGAACAAGAGCATAATAAATCATAAACAATATTCTAAATTAATGATAAAACAATTTAAAGAGAGCAAACAAACAAAAGAAAAATCTAACAGAAAAAGAAATTATTTTTTAGTTGGTGGGACAGTTGACCATTCACAAAGTGAGTACATGAAAAACACAATATTTTAATGTTTTAGTAATGGCTGATTTCAATAATAATTTTCAATAATTTAGTAATAGTTAGTGGTGTAGAGGACTATTTCTTAAGTGGGTCAATAAGAAATTTTAATGTTTTGTGAACCCACACCTAAAGCAAACTAAATAACCCTGGAGAATTAATGTGCAAATGACTCACGAGCCTTGAGGCGTGTACCTCATTCAATTGATGAGTGCACCACAAATAAATTTCGTCACAATAAGCGAATTGAGGCATTTTTCAATCAGAATTTTTTTAACAATAGGATTCTAACGTTAAAAAGTTAAAACTGCTAACTAATTATTTCCAAAAATATATCGTGGATCATTTAGGACTTCAAATAAAACTGAACATAACAATGACAATCTTTAATTATAATGCAAGGGCCAAAAATTCAAGTTAGAAAATAACTAAAATTCCTTGACTCTGAACTTAATACAAAGGTAGCAAAACATAATGGGGAACATGGTAAAATCATCATCATCGTAGTCACTTTCCTTTCTACCAAAAGACTTGTTCCTATCACAGGATTCACATTTCACAATCTTCGCTTCTACCACTCTTTGCTACTGAGGCTTAATAACGTCAAGAAAGTCAGATAACTGGGCAAACTACAGGCATCTGAAATTTTAATAAAAAAAATGAAAAAGACAAAACTGCCTCTAAAGCTAAACGAAAACTTGTGCTCATACAAGTTCTAGTTGGTATTACTTTTCATAGGCAATATCTAGTGCCACTGCATGCATTGGTGATCAAGTAGAAGCCACGATTAGGTCTTGCACATGGCAGTGGATGTTTTCCTTGCAATCATAATATCTTCTCATGGTGAAGTGAAAAGCCAAGGGAAGGAAACTACAACTGGGAGCTAGCCTAGAGGCTAGAGCCTTACTGTTAACTTCCCAACTGAAGTTGGGTAAAAAAAGCAGCCAAGTCTTTCTAAAGGAAATAATCGGTGGGCCTTTAGGAAGTATCGAAGAAAAACTTTTTAGTTTCCAATGAAGTAACTATCTTTAATTAATTTTATTAAGAAAGTTGATACCTGGAAACCTTTATTTGTAGTTCAATGGGGGCACCGGGCCAAGTCACTGTTATTGTTTCTCGGTTACACAACATACTAGAAATAAAGGGATGATAATTTGGTGTATTTTACAGAATACAATATAGTTGCATGTTTCCGCAGTATTAATGATGCCTTACAAAAGATTGCTTTTAAAGTTACATTCTTAACAGTGACAATCATTGTAACCAGAAACCAACAAACCTAGTCATGGTTGTTCATATAAATAACATGAATAAGGAAAACATGCTTCCCCCTGTCTGACCTTTTATAGTGACCCTGGCACCCACATGTACATTCATGAGCTACGAGCACATGCACAATTATGCCACTAGGAAATAGCTATACCATCCGCATACGGTGCACATCTATTGTGTCTGGTGAAAAAATTACTTCCAAATATTTCACGCCCTCGACCAGATGGAAAATTGCAGTACTTCTAAATGACCTGAGGTCCTCAACATTAAACAATAAGCATATGGAAGCACTCCATGTCCGGAAAGAACATGGAAGACAGATTCAGATTAAAATGAAATCGATTCATTATACCGTTCTACCGAGTTCAACATAGAAGCAAATATTCATAGATTCATTTTTACTACATATAATGCAGTATAGCAATCAATAATTTCAGTGGAAGAAAATTAATGATTTTGACACAAAAAGTTCCTCATTTTAATTGGGTTTTTGTTCTCGTTGCATCTCCCTGATCATCTATTCCTCATTCTAGATTCGGATTTTAAAGATAAACTCCAATTCAACAAACTGAAAGCTAGGATAGCTAAAAAAAAACCTAAAACTGCAAAGAAAATGATAATTCATCCGAAGGGAAAAATTACATCAATAACATCGTAACAAAGACACAAGTTACACAGCTGAATCATGAAAAAGAAAGCTAATAAATGTAGAAAAAGATTGGGGAGAATACTTGACTTACTTTTTGTAAGACTCGCTGATGTACCGCGACCCGTTGTAGAAAATAAACCACATCAACACAAGTACCAGTATATCTTGATAAACATTAAGGAACAACTACATCAAATTCAACAAAACATTTTTCTCACGCATCCAAAATATTTCATCGAATCAAGTAAAAAAAAACCCATCAATTCATCCATCCATACAACACACACCTACCGAGCGCGCACACAGATCGGAAAAAAAATCAAACCACAATCAATCGAGAAATTTACAAAAAAAAGGATACTGAAGAGGTAACGCTCCCACCAATCCAGCATGTAGAGACCAAAAGTTACGTTGTAAAGATAGATCTTGCGTTGAATCCAGTTCATCTCTTTAGAGACCAAAAACTTTTCTCTGTATAATTGATGAATTTATGACGAGTCTCATGAAAAGGCACTGATCCTTTTACTAGTCTTTCAATCTAAAAAATCATGTATTTGCTCACATATACATTTTCCTCCTTAATTACGGCATGCTCTTAATTAAACAAATGGTCACCAAAGTACAATTAAAATTTCCGTTTGGTGCACATTCTGAAGGGGTGCACATTTTGAAGGTAAGAATGCATTTTTATCGTTGATGTGATGGAAAATGTATGGTTGAAAAAGAGTGAAAAAGTTATTGATGTGATAGAAAATATTATTTTATTGAAGAATATGTGGTTGAAAATGAGTACAAAAATGAGAATGAAAAAAATAATATGGACCAAACAGGGCCAAATTGGTACTCGAAGTACTGAACTTATCTTTGTATCTTCGATTGTTCACTTAAATTTAAGATGTCGAGTTTTGACTACTAAACTTATTCAAACGTTGGACAACATACATTTTATATCTTTAACGGAATTAATGACATGACTAACGGAATACACATTTGGTTCCTCGTTATACAATTAACAAATTGTCAGGTCTTCGATTGCTCACTGGACTTTAAAGTGATCGAGTTTTGGCCATTAAACTAACAAAAATGACGTTGGCTCATTGTTCGTTAAAAAATGTGTATCACAATTGCATGAGTCGCATAAAAGAAATAAAGTGTACAAATGAGTTCGGGTTGTCGAATATATTTTTAACATTTTTTTTTTTTGTAGAATTTTGTGCTATTTTCATTATTTGAAAAATTCAAATTTATTGTGTTTCTTTACAAAAATCCAAATTTTAATTAAATTTATTGTGTGTTTCATTGTAAAATTCATTTAGTTAAATTTATTGTGTATTTCTTACGACGAAAAATAAATTTATGCTGAATATTCCCATGTTATTCATTTTACCATGCTAGGATTCTAGATTTGAAGAGAAAATTCTAGGAAGCTGCCCTGCGATATTTTGGCATATTTCCCAGATTGAGTACTTGTATTGAAAAAGATGCTGATTATAAATTTGCAATGCACTCCATGGTTTTCGTCTCCAATATTTTTATACAGATTTCTATTGTGTAGAAGTATTAACTATTAACTCTGCGATATCCACATCGAAAGAATAAGGTTTTCAATTCTGAAATTGAAGGTGTCGGTATTGAAGCCGCATGTAGAAACGTTATATATGAACTTGAACGTAGCTTAGATGTTTTTGTCTATTTTTTTCCGGTAGAATGTACAAGTTCATACTATCATCGGGATGGCGGTCTGTCATCCAGAATTTGTTTCGTGTGTTCTAATCAAGAATATTTGTTTCCAAAATAGATTATTACTCTTTTGATTTTTCTTGTTACTATGCTATCTGTAGTCGAAATCCCATGTTTGACTTTTATCAGGGATTGACTTTTATCAGGGAAATGAGAACTTCAAAGAGAATGCCAAGCAGATGAACATTAAAAATTAAATAAAATATAAAATAATAAATGATAAGTGTGTAAAAACACACTTATTTAGCCTTTATTGCATTTAATTAGAATTGAAATTGAGTTAATTTCTGCACATAATTGTGTAAAATTGTATGTTTGTAGGTCAATACCCGAAGTCACGAAGAACGGAGCGAAATTGGTGAAGAAAGGGACTAAAAGCGTACAAATTGGTGAAGTAGGGACCAAGTTGCACATGCCAGAAAGATGAAGGACTTGGTGTGCAGTTTATGAAGGACCAAAATGATATGAAAGTCAAATTATGAGGACTAAATTGTACAAGAGTCAAAGTTGGAGGACCTAGCATGCAAATATGAGGGACTGAGCTGCAACTTCTGAAAGATGAAGCCTTGCGATCGCATGGCTTAGACCCATGCGATCGCCCAAGCTTGACCAGGGACTTCGTTGGGCCAACTGATTTGCCCTTGCGATCGCAAGGAAGGAAAAATCATAACTTTGTTTTCTCGAATTCCTTTTGATTTCTTTTACATTTTTTTATGTTTTTGGCCACTTATATTAGCTTACTTAATAGTTAAGTATTAGAATTATATTATCTTTGCTTATTTTATTGTTAGATATTTTATTTTCTAATTTTCTCTATAAATACAACCTAAAACCGCTCTCTCACACAACTAACCTCTCCCCTCTCACACGTTTTTCCCTTCTTTTCTTTTTTGTTTTCTATAGTTTTAGTTGGTCCTTGGTTCATTTGGGAAGAAGAAGGTGGATAACAAGGTTGATTCATTCAAAAGAAAATGGAGAATTCAATGAAGGAATAACCAAACTTGGCTTCAAAGGGTTGTATCTTTCATTTTGTTGTTCTTTCATTATTTTCCATTGTTGTATTGTATTGGAATATGAATCTCCTTGTTATCATGTTTATAAAGATGAACTAAGTACCTTTTGTTGGAATTTATAGAGTAACTTAACCTAATGTTTCATTAATGTCGATTACATGTTTGTTAGAACTTCATTATGCATTGATTGTCAAAATGATAGTGTATTAATCATCATGTTAAAATGATTTCATTTTTGGTGACGCTTAAATGGAATTGTTAGGTTTTACAGTATTTTTGGTGACGCTTAAATATCTGTAATTAATATTAATGCGGATGTTGTAAAATGATTGCATATAATAGACCAACATGATCTGTTCATCTAATTGACGACTAGATGGAATTTTAGGTATTTATGTGATTGTTGATCGATAGCTGCATTAAATAGACCGATATGATTGATGCCATGGGTTTGTCTAGTATATCTAGGCGCGTCTAGGTGATCTAGAAATAGACACCTACCTCATGTGATCCGCTGAGTATTTTCACAACTATTCATGCAATTGGTTATTTTGTATCGACATAGAAATATGTGGTATGAATTGACTGATTAGGGTTAATATGCACTCGAAAGAGGGTATTAGCTATAACTGGAAAATCGGGTCTGACTACTTGTTTTGACGATTAGCATTTGTACGTGATCGAATTGACATTAATGAAGCATAGGTTAAGCGAAACATAAATTCCAACATCTTTCCTCTTTTTAGTGTCTAACTGCCTTTTTAGTAATTTTTAGTCTAACTGTAATTTTTAGGTTTTAAAATCAATTTTTTTAATCTGTGTGTGTGTCGTCGTTAAAATTTAGGCTGATAAACGATCGAGTTGAATCACACTCCTTGTGGGATCGATAATCCGGACTCTTTTAAGTCCACTTACTACTTGTCCTCGACCCGTGCACTTGCGGCATAGAATCAAGCGAACAAGTTTTTGGCGCCGTTGCCGGGGAGTGTTTAAATCAATTTGTCAGTTTAGTTGTCTTTAATTTTAACGAATTTTATTTTTGTACTTTTTACTTTTTTCCTAAAAATCCAAAATTGTGTTTGTCTTCTGATTTCCAAAACTCTAAACTCGTTTACTTTTTATGCATCGTTCGCGAAGTCTCGATTTAGCTGAATTTGATCCAGAAATCGAAGAGACTTTCCGAAAAAGACTGCGTGAACAGAACGAGTCCAGAAGACAACGGATTGCGATGGATCGACAACGAATCCCGATTGACCCTCTCATTCAACCTGCAAATGCCCCGAGGGATGGTATTCCGCCTGGTCTTAATAACCAAGCAGGAAGGATCCAGAATCCCGCTGTAAACGAGGAAGATATGTTGTTTAGGGATTTCCTGAACCGTCCTGTAGTTGAAAATCAATCAGGAATCATCTATCCTCCGTTTGGGCATCCTAATTTTCAGCTGAGGCCTGATGTAATTAATCTATTCTCCAATACCATATCATTTTATGGGAGAGTAGATGAAAACCCTCATGCTCACGTGGCTCGATTTATGGAAATTGTGAGCAATTTCATCTATGAAGGAGTGAGTGAGGAGGCCATCAGAATGAGGTTATTCGTGCACACTCTGAAAGATAAGGCGAGAGAGTGGCTAGACACTCTACCGCCGAGGAGTATCACGAGCTGGGTAGAACTGGTACAGAAATTCACAACCAAATTCTTTCCACCCGCTCGTGTTGCAAAATTAAAGCACGATATAACTACTTTTCAACAATTTGATTCAGAGACATTTCACGAAGCTTGGGAGAGATTCAAGGACATGCTAAGAAAGTGCCCAAACAATGGGATCACTTTAGCCCAGCAAGTCCAATACTTCTATGCCGGCTTAACTCCAGCTCACCGATCAAATGTCGACTCATCGTCAAACGGATCTGTCCAAAACAAAAGTATCCGAGAGGCATATGAGCTATTTGAGGTGATGAGTGAACAAAGCGCGATGTGGCCGGATAGACGTGCTAAATTAGGAGTTAGTGGAGCTCGAGACAGTGAAGCCTATTCCTTAGTTTTATCTAAGATCGACTCCTTAGCACGTAAAGTAGAAGGACTTTCGACATCCTCTTCCAGCTCATCTTCTGCCCACATGGTACAATCACCGCCTGTGTGTGATTTGTGTGGAGCTAACCATCTGAGTCCAAATTGTCCCCTGATTGCCAGTAGTTCGACATCACCCGAGCAACTGGCATATACACAAAATTTTCAACGCCCCGGGTTTAATCCTTATTCGCAAACGTATAACCCTGGATGGCGTAATCATCCCAACTTCTCTTATGGGAACAATCAAAACGTATTGAATCCTAAACCACAAGAGAAGAAGGAAGGTTGGGAAGAGGCCATTGCTAAGTTAGCAAACCATCAGTTGCAATATCAAGAGCACAATGATGCCTCTTTGAAGAATCTGGAAAGGCAAGTAGGCCAGATTACTAAACTTCTCTCTGAGAGGCCTCAAGGGGCTTTGCCAAGTAATACTGAGACAAACCCTCGAGAGAACGCACGAGTAGTCACTACCAGAAGTGGGAAGCAATTGGCTGATCCCACGGTAGTAGAACTTTCAGCGCCCACTGTGCCTACTGCTGAAAAAGAGGTGGTACAGGAACCAAATGAGATTCCTGAACCAAGTAAGACTGTTGTAGATGAGCCATTATCATCAAAGGCTCCTACACCAGTCAAGGCTTATGTACCACCTATTCCCTTCCCACAAAGGCTCCAGAAGCACAAATTAGATGTACAGTTTGGTAAATTTTTGGAGGTCTTCAAGAAACTACACATCAATATCCCGTTTGCTGATGCTCTAGCTCAAATGCCGAGCTATGCGAAATTCATGAAAGATATCCTTTCTAACAAAAGGAAACTTGAGGAGCATGAGACGGTGATGTTAACTGAAGAGTGTAGTGCTATCCTCCAAAACAAGTTACCTCCAAAAATCAAAGATCCAGGCAGCTTTACTATTCCATGCGTCATTGGTGATCTGAATATTAGTAAAGCACTGTGTGATCTTGGAGCTAGCATTAATTTGATGCCATTGTCGATTTTTCGAAAATTGGGATTGGGAGAAGTCAAGGCTACTACGGTATCCTTATCCTTGCAATTGGCCGATCGTTCCATCACGTATCCTCGTGGTGTAGTGGAGGATGTGTTAGTAAAAGTTGACAAGTTCATCTTTCCAGCTGACTTCATTATCCTCGACATGGAGGAAGATCATGATATCCCTATCATTTTAGGGCGGCCATTTCTTGCTACAGGTCGAGCTCTGATCGACGTGCAAGAAGGAAAACTCATCTTACGGGTACANCATTTAATATCTTGAAATCTGTCAAGTACCCGTCGGCATCCGAAAATTGCTTTAGAGTTGATATCATTGATGAATTGGTTGCCGAACCTTTATGCAGGCGATCTGAGGATCATCTTGAAAAATGCCTTATCAGTTCGTCGCATGTTAATGATGGTGACCCTGATGTTGAGGACCTGGTGAATTACTTGAATGCTGTACCTTCCTGCACTTTCGTCAGGGCACCATATGTTGAGGAGTTAGACAAAACTTCTCCACCACCACTTCCATCACACCAAAAAGCACCCACGCTTGAATTGAAAACTCTTCCACCTCATCTGAGATATGCTTATTTGGGTGAATCATCCACACCTCCGGTTATCATTTCTAACTCCTTGAGTGAGCTAGAAGTAGAGAAGCTACTTCGAGTTCTTCGGGAACATAAGGAAGCCATCGGGAGGA
>CAIGRT010040475.1:0-18145 GCA_903798405.1 Fraxinus platypoda | reverse complement strand
CGATCCACGGTCGCCCATGCTGACTGAAAATCCTGGGTCCGCCACTGTGTGTGTATATGTAGGGAAACGTTCAACCTACCAAGCTTTTTAAGAACGGAATTTAACTAAAAATATTGGCCCTTAATTAATCTGTCTGACTGCCCCCATCTATTTAACTAAAACCTTTTTTTATGCAATAAACGAAATCCAAACTCACAGCTATTTGTCAATATTCATTACATTTTTATGATTTCGATTTATAATAATTTTAAAGTCATATTGATACAACTATTTCGTCGTAAAATATGATGTCATAATGTCATCAGCCGGTTGCAATAGACATCCACAAATAATGGTCAAATCGTTAACCAATTGATCTGTTCCGTTAATGGTTCACCTTTATATAATGAAAAATAAAATAAACTACTCACTATCACAAAGTGGTCATGGGATAAAGTGAGATTTAGAGCAATAAATTATAAGAATTAGTTCTAAAAAATTAACAATTATTGCACCCTAAAGATACGTTTTAACTTGTTCTTGATAAAGTCGTTTTTTGAATTATTGTTAACTTTTTTTGTTCATTGCATGCTATTTTCAGGTCATATAATGAAATTAGTTTCATTGAAATAAGTGTAATTTAAATTTTAAAGAGCCGAATTTCAATTTATTTTAATTTCTTATAAAGTCAAGTGGCAGAGCATTTTTCTTTCCAATAGATCAACAGCTAAAAGGGAAAAATGATTTAGCTCACGTTTTTCCTTCCTTTAAAATAAAACTCTTTAATTTTCGTACTCATTTTTAACTACACGTTTACATAATAAATTATTTTATACGTAAATTCATATCTTTTCCTACTTTTGAATAATACAGTCTTTAAAAAATATTATTTATTTTTTTCAATAATGGCTGTCAAATGTTTGGTTTGGGTTAAAATTCAATTAAAATCTCAAGTCAAAGTCAACAATATATTTTAACAACACGTTTTATGGGATTCACGACTTGTCAACCACATATTTCATCTACTTTTATCAATATCTACTAAAAAAATATATATATATATAAATTATTTATTTATTTTAAAAAAAAATTATTTTCAACCATACATTTTCTTTTAGTAAAAATATTTTTACACGTAGAGCATAAATTTTTCATACTTCTTAACCGTAAATTTTAAAAACATATTCACATTTCATAAAATTTAGTCTAAAAAAATCTACATCGAGCGGATCGTATTGTTTGAAAGTTATTATTTAAAAAATATTATTATTATCTTACGCTCATTTTCAACAATGTATTCTTAAAAAATGACTTTTCAAATGATCGTTTTCATACAAACAGTTCAATTTGATATAGGCGTGCATCTTTTCACGCATGCCAAAAAGCAGATTAAAAAGCAAAATTTGAATATTTTATTTTGGGATTTGGTGTATAAAATAAAGTTCGTACTAACGTATGAACATGGTATCTACTGTTTCGCCGGCTGGAGACTAAAATGCGCCAGAAGAGGAATAATAAAAAGTCCACTATTTTAGAATTAAGGAAAGGAAACTGCATTTGAGAATATGTTATTCTCAAAGATACAGTTTTTTACTTTTTTTTTATTTATTTTTTGTTGCATAATAAGTAAAATCTATTCAACATCTTTAAAAAAGTTGCCCAATGTAAGTTGGATAAGTAAATTAATTATAAGTAGAAAAAGTTATTCTATTCATTACAATGATAATAGATTAAAACCAACTTGCAATTCTCGACTTTCCAAATCCATTTCATTTTACATTTTATCTTTCAAATAATTTATAAAAAAATATGCCTCTGTTTGGTGCACATTTTTGTTCAAATAATGCAATTTTTCAGTTGATGTGATGGGGAATATGTCGTTGAAAAAGAATGAAAAGTTATTGATGTGATGAAAAATATTGTTTTATTGAAGAATGTGTAGTTGAAAATGAGTAGAAGAATGATGATGAAAAAAATAATGTGACTCAAACGGGGATTGTATATGTTTTTGTCACTCAAAATTGTCAAATAACTGTTTTTTTTTTTTTTTCATTTTTACTGAGTTATAAAGTTATGTCAAATCATTTAGACACATACGCTCTATTAAAAACCCCGGCACATACGCTCCAACGTAAGTCGAACAATAGACATTCTTAAATACATACGTAAATAAGACCTGATGTTTATAAAGGAAGAAGTGATCGAGGTTGAAAGACACATACAACCAACCAACTTTTAACTATTTTTGTGAAAGTCTCTGATTAAGCAATTTTATGTTGCTAAGCTATATTCATCACTCAATTTTAGGCAGAAAACAAACACACAACTAAGACAATTAAGCAATTAAACTTGGTTGGTTAATGGTTATACTAAAATCGAGATTTTTAGTACAATTTCGATAAAATTTTGATTGAAAGTTTATAAAAATGGTGTGTTATATGAAATGTGTATTTAAAATCAATTGATAACTTTAATTTAAATTCTTATTAATTTTTTTTTAGCTAAATCAAACAAGGGCATCCGCCTTGCATATTTTTCCTTATTTTACTTTCACACATTCTCTTTTAAATGATAAAATTGTCGATTATTTCAAATACATATTAGTTAATGTAGAGTCGTATAAATTGAGATTTAATAGATAAATAATAAAATAGTACATTTGGAACTGAATCTAGGTAGAATTGTGAACCATCCAGTTATAATTCTAAGACTTAGAGTCGAGTAATTTTGGATAAAAATGTCCATTCCTAATAAAAACTATGAATATAACATCCTACGACTCTGTATATGTTCTTATCTGACTATAGACACTTCATAAATATATCACAACAATATATTTGGAGCTTGTATAAGAGATACTTTTTCAAAAATACTTTTCTAAACTTATTTTTCAATCATACATAATAAAAATAATATTTTTGCTTTTAAGTTTTTCTCCAAACAAATTCTTAGCTACTGTTTGGCTCATATCTTTTAAAACTCATTTTCAATCATATATTTCATGAGATTTATAATTTTTATCAATTTTAAATCATACATTTATTCAATTTTTTCATCAAAATCCGTTAAGAACTTATTTTTTATTTAAACTAAAAAAAACTTGGTTAGCAGTACTGGACGGGACTCTCGTTTAGGAAGGCGAAGCACTAGAAGAAGATTTTGCCTCTGTTTGGCTGTTTGAGCTCCATTTTGTTGTGAAAATGAGTTTTGTAATAGTGATTTTTTTGAGTATGTGTAGTTGAAAAGTATGGAATTTTTTTTTATTTATATGTAAAATTATTTTATTTGAGAGAATGTATTGTTAAAAATGAATTTGAGAAAAATAAGGGTATATTATCTTCACTGTTTTCAAACAATTTTCAGTTTTCGAAAACACTAAAAACACGTTTATTTACCTATTTTCAGAAACGGATTTTAAAAAACGAGTTTAAAATTTACAAAGAAANATAATGTATTGTTAAAAATGAATTTGAGAAAAATAAGGGTATATTATCTTCACTGTTTTCAAACAATTTTCAGTTTTCGAAAACACTAAAAACACGTTTATTTACCTATTTTCAGAAACGGATTTTAAAAAACGAGTTTAAAATTTACAAAGAAAACGGAAAACGCCAAAAAAGTTGTTTTGGCTGTTTTCAGTTAAAATCAAGCAAAAACTTCCTTTTTTTTAATTTTGAAAACAATTTTTCAAAATGATAAAAAGAATGCGTTTTCAGCAATCTCAAAATACAAAACCCAAAATGAATTTAAAACTCAAAACTAAAAACGAAAACACAAAAAAACAGACTCTAATGGCCTCTTCTCTTTACCGTTTTCAAGCCGTTTTCTGTTTTCGATTTTTCAAAACAGTGAAAACGCGTTCTCTTTCTTATTTTCGAAAACTCGTTTTTGAAAACAAGTTAAAAATTTACAAAAAAAACTCAAAACGACAATTTGTCATTTTGAGTGTCTTCAGTTATAATCAAGCCAAAATTTTCAAAACGCGTTTTGAGTGTTTTCAATCACCGCCAACCACAACCGAAAGAGAGAGGGGAGGGGAAAGTAAACCGATTTTCCATTTTTTTTTTATTTTTGAAAACAATTTTTCAAAATGACAAAAAGAATACATTTTCAACAATTTCAAAATGAACACTCAAAACACAAAACCCAAAATGAATTTAAAATTCAAAACACAAAACTGAAATACAAAGAGAATATCCCTAAAATTTTAGAAAATGGAACTCCAACATGGCTTTGTTTAGGGTGTGTTTGTCTCCCATTATTGGGAGAAAAATAGAGTAATGAATAGTATTTTTTGGAAAATGTGTGGTTGAAAAGTAAAGTAATTTTATTGGTTTGTATGTAGAATATTTTATTGGGTGAGTGAATGTGTGGTGGAGAATCTTATTATAGCAAACAATTTTTTGAAATAATGATAGACAAACAGGGGCTTAATGTGATTCGACAGGAGCATGTATTCAGCAAGGTTTCCTGTACTTTCTTTCATTTTTAAATTTTTAACAGATGAAAAATATTAATAAAATTCCAAAAAAGAATTCCAGTGGGGCGGGCAGCACGGCAACAGGCTGCAGCCAGCGGCAAACAGCGGCTTAAAATAAAAACCTGCCATTTTCGATTTTCGAGCAGTTCACACCACAATTACCTCTCTCTCTGTATTTCCAGTCTTTTCTTCTTCTTCAGAGAGATAGAGATAGGGCTTTCTGTTTTTAATTTTTATATTATTTTTCCTTATATAATTATCTTAAATACCCCAATAGAAAGCTGCTCCTTATTGATATGAAGTTAAAAAACCTTTGTTCCACGTGTCCCATTTTCAAGACTATTTTTGGTGAAATTCAAGTTTTGGGATATTTTTAGGAAAAAAGGTTTTGGGAATTTCAGCTTCAGCTTGACTGCTTGAGCAAGCTTTAGCTTCTGATTTTTATTTTATTTTTGGTTTTGAAGAATTGCAAAAACGCTAGGTTATTAAAAGTACTCGTAGTAACATATATGGTTGCAAGAAAAAGGTGAGGGGTTCTGCAGTAACACTGCAGAAAACGCATAAATTTTGTCGCTTTTGGGTGAAAATCAGGGGTTTCGCGTGTAAAAAAGTAACAGATTTCACCTTTCTTCCGGTGAAAGTTTGGACATTTGGTGTGAACAATAAAGCAGTATTAAAAAGGGTTACTGAAGGGTGATTTATTGTGTGAAGACGAAAGGGGAAAAATTGATTTTTTTGTCAGTATGCACATGATTTACATTACAAGGCTGTTTAGCTTTTGTTGAGCTATTTTTGCTGTTACCATTTTTGTAAGTTTGGTAGAGCTGTGTTCTCAGCCCAAGAATATTCGGCGTCAGTCAAGATCGTCAATTTTATCCATTCGAAGCATAAAAATTTGTAAATTAAGCAAAAAAATCTCTGCTACAAAGAACCTTCGTCAGTTATCTGTGGGAATATAAAAGGCTGCTCAGAGTATTCAGGATTTTTCATTATATTTGTGAGGTATTCTTGTTCTGGGTTGGAGGTTTTGGGAGAATGGCTATGGTGGCACAGCAACATAGAGAGAGTAGCAGTGGGAGCATGAACAAGCATCTTGATTGTGGGAAGTATGTCCGGTACACAGCGGAGCAGGTGGAGGCTTTGGAAAGGGTCTATGCCGAGTGCCCAAAGCCGAGCTCTTTGCGCAGGCAACAGCTGATCCGAGAATGCCCCATTCTTTCCAACATTGAGCCCAAACAAATTAAAGTTTGGTTTCAAAATCGAAGGTAAAGGCAAAACCTTTTGACGTGTGGGAGTGTTTTTTTAGCATTCTTTCTTGGGCTATGTTAATGTTGGCGTCTTTAACAGTTTCAATGTACATGGAATTGTACTCATTTATAGCATTTTCATACTTGTTAGTTTCAAATTTAATGAGCATTAAAACAAGTGAAGATCTTGATTTTGAGATCACTGATTATCAGGACCTTGGAAACCTAGATTGAAGTCTAAATTTTGTTGAGTTGTGTATTTGAGGAATTATTAGATTTCTGATGAAGGCCAGAAAGTTTATGTGTTTTCGATTAATATAGGTGTCGGGAGAAGCAGAGAAAAGAATCTACTGGGCTTCAAAGTGTGAATAGAAAATTGACTGCCATGAACAAGCTGTTGATGGAGGAAAATGATCGCCTGCAGAAGCAGGTGTCACAACTGATAAGCGAGAATGGGTACATGCACCAACAATTGCAAACTGTATGCAACTCTCTTTTACCCGTAGTTGGTATCAATCTCTTTGTTCTGTTTCACCTTGTTTGATCTATTATGATCTACCTATATTTGATGTTCACTTGTGTTGAAAAGTAGTACGTGTATCCAGGATTGATTGAATGCAATCTGTACATTGTCATGCTATTCATCCAGTAACATTGTGCAGGCTCAGTCACGTTACTGTGTGTTGATACCATTACCGGAGTAGTTGTAGTTTTTTGTTTTTTTCGTTAGTCGTGAGCATATATGATTTGGAATGAGTCCTAACTCCTAAGTCCCACTAATTGGGTTTGACTTCGTTCATTTAGGATCTGCAGATTTTTGGTATATACGTTTTCTTCCTCCTCAAAGTTTACTTTCAAATTCGTATTCTGATATGAAAATTTCTACAGGCACCAGTGGGAACTACTGATCCAAGTTGCGAGTTGGCTGTCACCACTCCCCAGCATTCTCTCAGAGATGCTAACAACCCTGCTGGGTAATTTAATTGAATCCAATTCTTTAATATTTGCGTCCTTGTCTTATGAACACATATTTGTAAGCGCTAATTTTGATTATCCCTGATGTTACATATGGTTTAATCAGACTCCTCTCGATTGCGGAAGAGACCTTGGCAGAGTTCCTTTCGAAGGCTACTGGAACTGCTGTCGATTGGGTCCAAATGCCTGGAATGAAGGTATGGCCATTTATTCAGCTGTTCATATGATCCTTTCTTTAGTTTGCAGTAAATGTTAATATCATTACAACTTTTGGTGTAGAATGCATTTTGAAATAGTAGATTGATGGAGAATGTGTGATTAAATAATAAGGGAAAGTTTTGGGTTTGCGTGTAATATTATTTTATTGAAAAATGTGTGGTTAAAAAGGAGAGAGAAAAATGTATTTGGAAATAATGGGGATCAAACAAGGGCTTAGACTGAAAGGATCATGCGTTTGATTTCTTTTACAGCCTGGTCCGGATTCAGTAGGGATCTTCGCCATTTCACATAGATGCCGTGGAGTGGCAGCTCGAGCATGCGGTCTTGTAAGTTTAGAACCACCAAGGGTAAGCATAGCAATTAGTTTGACGTTGACTTTGCAGACTTCTTTAAGCACCTAATTCTGATGTGGCTAACATTAGCGGTCTGTTTGAACTTGTTTTGAAATTTACAGATTGCAGAGATCCTTAAAGATCGAAATATTTGGTTCCGGGACTGTCGGAGCCTTGAAGTTTTCACCATGTTTCAGGCTGGAAATGGAGGAACAATTGAGCTTCTCTATACCCAGGTGAGTGGTGTGAATGTCATACTCTTTCAATGCTTCATTCAGCGGTATAGTAATCTACATACATTGCTTTCAGACGTATGCACCAACAATACTGGCTCCTGCTCGTGATTTTTGGACTCTGAGATACACAACCACCTTAGAGAATGGCAGTCTTGTGGTATGCAAATATATCAACGTTTGTCCAATACATATATTATAACTATCTTGCTTCTATGTCAATTGTGCTTGTCAATTACTAATTTTAGATTTTGGCACGTGAGCATGTTGCATAAATTGTTTGAGATCTCTCCCGCATGAGAATAATGCATAAATTGTCTGGGAGCTCTCGTGGATTTAGCTATTGGCTTTTGTACTAAAGAAATAGTTTCCTCTATCTAAATGTGCTTGCAACATGTTCATCAATATGTTCTTAGTTTTCTCTTACTTGCTATGGAAAGCCTCTCATTATAGGTCCAATGTTCCAGACTCGTGTGGATCTATGACTCCTCTATGAAAACAAAATGGATGATGAACAAAAACAAATATATTGATATGAAAATATCTCTGGTTTTCCTCTCAATTAGAAATATTTTTCGCGTTTATTCAGTGTCTTTTTGTTTGCTATTGAAACATCTCAATTCTATCAAAACGGTTGATTTAGTTTCGAGTTTTTAAATCTTTTGAAGCATGATATAATTATCAAGGTGGAGATAAAAATGTGTGTTTATGATCATTCTTCCTTTAAGGTGTGTGAGAGATCTCTTTCTGGTACTGGGGCTGGCCCAAGTCCAGCTACTGCTTCACAGTTTGTAAGAGCCGATATTCTTCCATCTGGATATTTGATCCGGCCATGTGATGGTGGAGGATCAATCATTCACATTGTTGATCACCTTAATCTTGGGGTTAGATGCATTCTAAAAGATCTTCCTAATATTTTTCCAATGTCGAGAACTTGGTTGACATCTCGAGTAACATTTTCCAGGCTTGGAGCGTGCCAGAGGTGCTACGACCACTTTATGAATCTTCAAAAGTAGTGGCACAGAAAATGACAATTGCAGTGAGTACAATACTTTGAATGACTTTCTAAAGATTTTATTTGCTATAATAATATAAACAATAGTTTGGCATTGAAATTTGGTTTCTGAAGGATTAAGCATAAAGTTCTGTATTTTTAAGTAAATTCATTTTAATTCCATGGAAAATTTGACCAATTGAGTATAGTGGAAACCCGATTTTCATTCCCTTCAAAATGCTTTTAAAATAGGCATTGCGATATATTAGGCAGATAGCCCAAGAGACAAGTGGTGAGGTGGTATATGGTCTTGGCAGGCAACCAGCTGTTCTGCGTACTTTCAGCCAGAGACTAATCAGGTAGCTGCCTTTATATTTCGGTTATGCATTGAGATATGGTGATGTAATTTTGCCTATATTGTGCATGTGGTTATGATAGCATTGTTGATGATCTAATATGTTCTCTTGTGCAGAGGCTTTAATGATGCGATTAACGGATTCAGTGATGATGGCTGGTCGATATTGAACTGTGACGGTGCTGAAGATGTTGTAGTTGCCGTTAATTCATCCAAGAACCTGAGCACTGGTACAAATACAGTTTCCTTGCTTGGAGGTATTCTCTGTGTGAAGGCGTCTATGCTACTTCAGGTGATTCTTATGTTTCCTAGTTTAATATTGAGCCTTACAGCTTAGCAGTCTGTTCACTTGTCCAAAAGCTTTATGAACGTAAAATTTGTCTTCTAGCATGTAATTTAACCATACAGTTCCAAGTGTAAGAATTGACTGCCTAGCATCTGGCAGGGTCTCACGCCAATCATATGTTGAACAATTTGTTACCTTGAGGCTGTTTGGTTAAGCTTAAAAAGTTCACTTACGAGTTAATCAGCAAGTTTTAAAATAAATAAATTTTCTTAAAGGGTCAAAGTTGGAAATAATTACTTATTTAGATAGTAAGGCAAGAACTACTTTCGATACAAGTAAATTTTTTTTTATTTGGAAGTAACAAAAAATTAACGTATTCAAACTTGTTTCTGAACAAAAAGTTAAAAAAGTAACATTTTTACTTTCTTTTAAGCTCAGCCGAACATGCTCAAATTTCTCCATTGAATTGAGTATTTCAGCCTGCTTTGCAGAATTTTGTGGACCCTTGGTGAAATACAAATACTTTGGAAGTCTGAATAACCCACAGATGGTAATGTAGGTTTAACATAGGCTTCTTTAATGTTGTTTATAGCTCATTACAAGTTAGGCGGTTTGAATAATTATACTGAAGTGATTTTAATTTACAATTTGCTTGAACAATGCTCAACCAAAATCCAATATCCTTCTATTTGTTGTAGATCCATACCATTGGCAATGTTGTATCTAGTGTTTAATGGACTAACCTATTTCATTGCTGCCAGAATGTCCCTCCAACAGTGTTAATTCGATTTCTAAGGGAGCATCGATCAGAATGGGCAGACTTCAATGTTGATGCCTATTCTGCTGCAGCCTTGAAAGCAAGCTCATATGCATATCCAGGAATGAGGCCTACAAGATTCACTGGAAGTCAAATCATCATGCCACTGGGACACACAATTGAACACGAAGAGGTCTATACTTTGTACTTGTGTCACTGATGTAACTAATGAATTATGATAATCTTTTAGTTCCACAGCAAAGCTTTCAGTTCCCTCCAACAAATATAATAAAAAATAAAGAAAGCGGCCAGGCCTGGACACAAATTTTTGGATTGACTTAAAACTTTTGTATCTGTTTTCATCTTTACATTGCAAGAGGTGCCTTTTCTGCATTGACTTCCTCTTTTCCTTGATCTTGATGTGACCATTTATCTTTACTTGAATAATAAGTAAAAAGAATTCTGAAAGCATACGTCAGTGCAACATAATTTCATCTTACTTCTATTTTTTGTTTCGTATTCCAGATGCTTGAAATGATTCGTTTGGAAGGAGATCCACTCAGTCATGAAGATGCTTTTATTTCAAGAGACATTCATCTCCTACAGGTGGCGTTCTTGAGTATCTTAATGCCATTTGAATGAACTTAGTAACTACTGATGCAGTAAACCTAAAGATATACACTTGATAAATTGATCCTTATCTACAGATGTGTAGTGGAATTGACGAGAATACAGTGGGGGCCTGCTCTGAGCTAGTTTTTGCTCCAATTGATGAAATGTTTCCAGATGATGCACCTCTACTGCCTTCTGGTTTTCGAGTAAACCCGCTGGATCCAAAACCAGTTGAGTTAAAAATTCTCTTCCTGAACCTGCTTTTATCGTTTTCCCTGAGAAGATTGTGCTTGATACTGTTCTACCAACCTCCAAGAGATTCAGTTTTAGTATAAATATTCTCTGTTTTTTTACATTGGCTCAGCCGTGCAACATGGCTGAGCTGTACAAGTTACAACATAGGCACTTTTGTTTGGTAATGACACATGAACAGCGTTGTACACTATTAGTGAAAAAAATGGAGCTAAAATCTTCGTCATTAGCGTCTAGTATCGTATACTAAACATGAAGCAAACATTTATGCTTGCTAAGATTGTTTCAAAATGGTTCGATGTTAGGATTATGAATATATATTTGTCAAGGGGCTTCTATTATGTAAGCTTTCTATCAAACCTTATATGTAAGATGACGCTACATATCGCATATATTTCTAGAATCATGGATGAGATATAGAGTATGGTGTACAATTTATTTTATTTTTTGCTAACCTAAAATTACAAATGCCTATATTTTGGCGACCCATAATTCTATATAACTAAAGATTTGTTTGTGTAGGGTGATTTACGGGATCCTTTGAATTCGTATAAAACTCTAGATTTAACATCAAGTCTTGAAGTTCGCTCGGTTGCCAATCATGCCGCGGGATATGCCGCTTCGTCTTGCAGTGCACGATCAGTATTGACTATTGCATTTCAATTCCCATTTGAGAGAAATTTACAGGACAATGTTGCTACATTTGCATGCCAGTATGTTCGTAGTGTGATTTCCTCTGTACAGAGGGTTGCCATGGCCATAACTCCATCAAATTTGAACCCTGCAATTGGGCCTAAGCTGTCTATGCACTCTCCAGAAGCTGTAACACTTGCACATTGGATCTGTCAGAGCTATAGGTTAGTTATGCTGGGTTCTCATTCTTCTGAGTCTAACATTCCTAGCCAATGCCATTTTCTCAACCCTGTAAAGTATTGTCGGAATTCTTGAAAAATAGAAGTCCTGTGTCAAATCACCACTAGGTGTGCACATGGACACGAACATGCGAAGGAAAGGCCTCATCTTGTTCTCTGGGCTTGCTTTACGTTGGTATATGAATATGCTTTCTGCTTTTGCAGCTATCATGTGGGGGTTGAATTGCTGCGAACCGACTCTTTGAATGGTGAATTATTATTGAAAACACTTTGGCATCACCAAGATGCCATTTTGTGCTGCTCATTGAAGGTATGCAAAGTTCTAAATTTAATAGATCCCTTTCTTTTGATGATACTTCTATAGTTTTTGCACTCTCCCTTCAAACACCTAACGTGAAGCCTTCATATATATATGCAAGACCACTTTCCTGGTTTCATACTAGATGAGATGCATGAATTTGTATCGTGGAGCCTCAGTCTGATATAAAGATTTTTGGTATAGCCATGTTTAATTTCTTTCGTAACCTGCTCTAGCAGGCACTGCCAGTTTTAACATTTGCAAACCAGGCTGGGCTTGACATGTTGGAAACCACTCTGCTGGCTCTCCAAGACATAACATTAGACAAGATATTTGATGACTCTGGATGCAAAGCAATGTTTTCAGAATTAGCTAAGATCACACAACAGGTAATTTCTTGCTATCCGAATACTTTATTTTGTCTCCTTAAATAACTTACATCTTCTAAAGTATGCTGTTCGTTTCCTTGAATAACTTACATCTTCTAAAGTATCTGAAAGTACGATATATTGCATCAAGGAGAAGCTCAGTTGCAATATACAGGAAGTTTCAATGAGTTTGTCAATTAAATTTCAAAGTTAACGTAGTTCTGTGAATATTCTATTTTAAATGATATTGAAGACCTCTTTACTCATTGGTACGAGCAGCGAAAGCAACCTTTGTGATTGCACTTGGTTTAGTGAGGTTGTAGTTGGGAAGTTTTGATGCATAGAACCAGATACGAGTATGCAAGTTTTGGCATCAATTTATCATAAGCTGCTTTGCCATTTCAAGCTAGGCTAGAGCTAGGCAAGTCTAGGCGCAAAAAAACGTTTTCTTATTTCTAAAACTGTTTTAAACTTTTATTCATTAAAAAATCATTTAATAGTTAAAGTAATACATACTAAACATCTAAAATTATAAAATACTATATTTACTTAATAATTCTTACAATTAGTCAATTATACAATTTTCAAGTTTTCGAAATACAAAAGTTAGACTATATTTCGTAGTTTCAACTTTCAACTAGACAATTCCTACTCAATAGATTTATAAGAACTTCATACATACTTGTTTCCAATATATAATGTAAATAGTACCGTATCTTAAATCTTATTTAATTGTTTATGGGATATCAATTCAATATCCTCTTCTTTATCTAATTCGTCTTCCTTGTCGTCCGATATAAAATCATCCTTCTCGGGCTCCCTTATTTCATTTTGAGAACACTGAATATAATAAATTCTACAATTCTTTGTCTTTGCAGGGATTTTCTTACTTGCCTGGCGGGGTCTGTATGTCAACAATGGGACGCCATGTCTCGTATGAACAAGCCATCTCGTGGAAAGTTGCAGCAGAAGATAACTCTGTCCACTGCCTTGCCTTTGCTTTTGTTAATTGGTCTTTCGTGTGAAGGATAAAATTCAGTTGTTGCAATTCCCTTTTTCACAGTAGTATATGGAAAATCAGACAAAAGATTCAAGGGGGAAGAAAGATAGATCATGGAGGAATTATCAAGTTTTGTGATGTTTACCTCACCCCAGTTGCAATATTTTAATATAATTAAATTATGTTGTATGCATCTGGAGTGTTTTTGATCCTCCAGTGTAAATTCTGCCTGTGTAGTGCTACTGAGTTATTGTATTTGTAGGTAGACTATTGATTTGTCAAACTTTGTGCCTCTTGTACATTTGTATGAAGTTAAAGAGGTGCTACTGTCTTTCATAAGATTAACTTTGATTGGAAAATCGTGATTCACATTTAGCCCGTTTGGTTAGTTTAAAACTAGATTTTTAGTAGATTTTAATAAAAGTTGAAGAAATGTGTGGTTAAAAAATTGATGAAAGTTGTGGGTTCAATAAAATATGTAGTTGAAATGAGTTCTGAAAAATGAAGGGCGAACAGAGGCTTAGTGTACATGTATGTTGAAACATGGAGATAATGTCAAAAACTATCGTAATCTCTTAATAGAGTTTTTAAACCATAGCGCACTCATTTGCAAAATTTTACTTCTAAAAGAATATATAGCAAAAAAGAGTTTTTTAATGTGCAAGTATAACCAATAACATTCAACTTCCCATTTACAAGATTTATGTACAAAGGTTGAACGAATCCCGAGTTGTCTATGTCATCAAACGAAAACAGCACAAAAACTTCAGAATGGTCCTTCGGTAATTGACACTGCTTTGAATTCCCTTGGGGTGTAGCTTGTGTTATTCACCTCGAAGCCAACGACCAAAAGTTCAACAAAAATGATGGCAATGCAGCAAACCAGCTAAGGAAGGCCATGGCTATAGCAGTCTCATACTGAGTGCAATGGTTATTAGCACAGGCATCAAGATCGTTGCCAACGAGAACGGTGATGCCTGCAGATGCACAGGCTGCTGCAAAAGTAAGGGTAGAAGTGACCTGAAACACGACAGATTACAAGTAAAGAGATACATTTCATATCAAACCATTGCATGCATGTTTACTAGTACTAAGTAGTAGAACATTAGTAAAGTGTACAATGAACAAGATTTTTGCTTCTTTTCTTTCTTAGTGCCGTCCACAGCCATCCAATTCCACCCCACCCCCCCTTATGTTGTCGATGTAGGATTGTAAGACCATAACAGTTGATTGTTGGGTAATTATGGATTGATGATAATATCCAGTCAAAAAATATTGCAGGAGGAGATGATCGGATCAAGGTGACTAAAAGCATCAAGTATAGCATACACCAAATTTATCTGTAGCCTCCAAGGATGCATGAAATGCATAAGACCTGTTTGTTTAAATGTTGAGGCATGGACATTAACATTGTTATAGCCTACAAGGAAATATTACTTCGACAGAATCTAGTAAACCAGTCAAATATAATTAATGGTTGTTGAGCCAGAGGTGAATCTCGTGTATCCCATCACTAGATGAGGGAAAGAATATTGGATGTGACTGATTAACTATTACTAGCTTACTTCATATTGTAACCCATCACAAGATTGGAAATTTGAGAAAGGAGTGTGCGTAATGGCTGTTAAGCCACAGGCTTCAGTGCATTTCTAAAGAGCATCTCACCTTGAATGCAATAGGTTATAATTCACAATCCCCACAAAATCCAAACTTCTGATAACTGGTACTTTTCCAGATCAAATGGGAGGTCCTAGGAATTCATATGCAAGCATGTTGTCATTAAAAACCAATACTAAATATCATTGCCTTATGGATACTTTGATGTGCTTCAACTTAATATAAGCTTACAGGTCTTTTAATTGAGTGCCTAATAAATGACCAAATAAAAACCATGTTCATGAATGCTCTCACGCTGTGAGTTGGGTTCCACCACATTCATGCACGTTAACAAGTGCCAACATCAAAATATTTTTCACAGCTATCTCACCGTGATAAGTCAATGCAATTCATGTTTATATATAGAACCTGTTTGTTTCTCATTTTTAATGTAAGAATGCATTTTGAAATAGTAGATTGATAGACAATGTGTGATTAAAAAATAAGGAAAAATTTTAGGTTTGCGTGTAATATTATTTTATTGAAGAATCCGTAGTTGAAAAGAAGAGAGAGAAAAATGTATTTTAGGAAAAATGAGTATCAAACAAGGGTATATTATAAATCCAGTTAGCCCTTGTTTGGTACACATTTTTTTCAAAATACATTTTTCTCTCGCTTATTTTCAACTACACATTCTTCAATAAAATAATATTATACGTAAATCTAAAACTTTTTCTTATTTTTTAATCACACATTTTCCATCAAAATACTATTCAAAAATGTATTATTTCCAAAAAATGAGGCTCAAACATGCTCTTAATCTGGTCCTATACCAACAAGTCCTTTATGAAAATATGTGATTGAGCTAAGTAAACTATTGTAATAAACTTACCCCGTCACCAACAGAAAATAAACTAACAGCTCGATAATTTTGCAAGTGGCGTCCTACTAAAAGGGCATAAATGTCAACAATTGCCAGTGCAAGGCTCCACATACTCTGTAAACCAGTAGCAGCAACAAGGTAGCTGGAAAGAGCACATATTTTGAGTTCAGTGCCAGGATCATTGCAAGGACAACCAAACAGAGTCATATTTATTTTAGATACAAAGGCAATGGGTGCATATAATACCTTAATTTCCTACCAGGTTCCCAAATAAATGGAAAAGAAAGAGGAACTTCGAATATCAAATATATAAGAAAAAAATCAATGGTTGTCACTGTTAGCATTTCTATCAGATGGTTATCTTTTAAAAAAGGTTACAGGTAAAGACAGTACGTCATGAGCTCCCAAATGAAATGTGCAGAAAATTGCACGGTCAGACTTGGTTGAGATTATTTTAACATCAAAGTGGAGGAAGTGGTTTCAAGCGACATGATGCAAAAACATAAAACTGTGAGTTTTGCAGGGAGCACGTGCTGTATTGTTTAAGTTGTTTGGATTCGGCCAATTCAAGTTTGCACCACATATCCTAGAGACAAAAGGAACTTCTGGTTTATTTCGTGAGGTCGTTGAGGAAACTTCAGCCAGAGGAACTATTATCTTGGGTTTAATCTTTCCTCCTTAAGTAAGTTTGAGTTTTTTAAGACGTGTCATTCTTATGTAGTTTGCACTTTGCACTGTATTAAAGTGACTTTGTACGAGTTTTCTAAGTTTGAGCAGTAGGATAGACTAATAAACGCCAATCGTATCATACACTAGACAGGCCTATTCTGTACTCCACACCCTTAACTTCAAAGGCTTTCTTTGGGTTTGAAAAGTAGGGAAGTTATATAGACAAAAATACATTAGTTCGTCTCAATATAAGGTGCTTATCACAACCTCCAGCAACAAGTGGTGCATCAACAATTTATGTATACACAGGCCTGATCCTGGACTAAATGGAAAGCTGAAACTAGTGATTCGAGCAATATTCTTCATTTTATTCAATTTTCCTTTTTGCTGGAGAATAAGAAAATTAACGGTTCCAATTCCATATCTACCACAAACAATCAACAAAAGCTTCTAAAACCAGACCAATTATAACATGACAGCGATTACCAGAAGGCGGTGACCGAAGCAAAGTCAGTGGTGGTGACCATAACGGAAAGAGCGACTACTGCAAACAACGACTGAGAAAAACGCAAGAATACGCCGCCTACAGTTCCCGGCATGCCCTGGAGATCCTTCATTCTGATACGTGGCAGGAGTACATTTGCCGCCCCATCCGTCTGCAGCGGCGGCGCCTCCACTGGATGCACCGCCCCCTGTCTTACGTTCATCTCTCTCTCTTATCACCGGTGAATTATTGCTATTATTGAATTAGCAGCATCAACAGATATGTGCATATGCGTGGGGGTTCCGGCTATCGATGCGAACGCCGTCGTTTTGATCTATATCGACGCCAATGTCGCCTGAAATTCGACCAAAAAGTCTCGGTCTTTCCACCCAAAAGAATAACTACTCAATTTTGAACGAAACAAAGGGCAGTGTAGCGTCCACTCTACGTAGTGCATATTATTAATAATAACAAATTTGTCACTGTAAATCACCTAGTTATTATTCCTTTGGATAATAATTAAATTTTGATAAAAGCTGATGAATTGTGCGATTGAAAATTTGGAACTTACGTCCCCGTTTAGCCCCCATTAATTTATAATACATTTCTCTCTTATTTTAACCACATGTTTTTCAATAAAATAATATTACGTGTAAATAAAAAAAAATTCCTTCTTTTTCAACCACACATTTTCCAAAAAAATATTATTTCTCTCGTTATAAATTGAAATAATGGAGCCCTATCGATCTCATTATGATTTTTAAATCAATTATAAGTTGATTAACAATTTAAAAACAATAATGTTTGTGGGTAGTTGTCTCTACATAATATAAGAATTTGTTGGAGTTATCTTCTATCGCAATTAAGAGTGTAAAAGAAAATAGAACGAGAGGAAAATTGATCGGCATTTTTTGCTATGTAGATTTGAGTTCTTCGAAAAATCAACTCGAAGGTCAATGCCTTTTCAAACGAACCTAAATATTATTTTAGTTCTTTCGATTAAAAAAACACGATCGTATCATTTATGCAGGTAGTACTGATGATAAATTATGGATGGATGACTTAGGTCGTGGGGACATGAATTGTGCGTATGTGAAGAGGTTTCAATTCATATCAGTGGTGCAATTATCATTATAAAATAAAAGAGGCAAAACATTGGCACGTCACGTTTCACGATTTCCTATCGTCGTCAAAATTCAATTTTTTTTTTCCGCCCTTTCCCCCACACGCTTTACTTTCTCCATTTCCACCCGC